>PVLC010025183.1:0-23894 GCA_004027655.1 Graphiurus murinus
ATTAAGGCACAGAAGTAAGTGTGGTTGTTTTCCAACTGACCTATAATCAAGTCGGCTAGCCAAAGTTAGCATCCACGAAGGGAGGGGAAATGGTCAGGTAGGCAAGCAAGTCACCAGATTTTTAGGCACAATCATGCCATTTTGTTAGCAAGCAGTTCACAACTCAGTCTTACCCAGGGTCTTCAGCAGCATCAGTAATGAGCCAAGAGAAAAAAATATCCCTGTCCTGTTGTTCCAAGTGGGGGAGCACACATTGTGCCAAGCAACGAGAGGCTGCTCATTAGCATTGCACCTGGCAGAGTATGAGGCCCTCCAGACACACTGAACTTGGGGTTGGTTTTAACCCTGTCACTTAGTTTTCCAGGAAAACTATTTTTTTTCTAGTCTGTCGTGGCCCTAGGCAAAAGCAATTTGGAAATCTCAAGGGGGAAAAGGAAGGGAGAGAGAGACAGGAGGAGTAAAGGAGGGGAAGGAAGAAGAAAAAAGAGAAAAAGAAAAAGGAAAGAAAAGATGAATGAATTAAATGAGTAGAAGTCTGAAAAGTCAGCTGTGAGGTCATAGTAAAAATAAAGACAGAGCTCAGGAAGCTCAGAATGGGAAGAAAGAAAAAATCTAAAGTCTGACCAAAATTAAGACCTCTGCTATAGTTCAATTCTCTAAATCCAGCCGGGCGTGGTGGCGCATGCTTGTAATCCCAGCATTCGGGAGGCTGAGACCGGAGGATCTGGGTTCGCGGCCAGCCTCAGCTACCTAGTGAGGCACTCCGCAACTTAGTGAGACTCGGTTTCAAAATAAAGAATAAAAAATAGGGCTGGGGGTATAGCTCGGAGGTAGAATGCCCCGGAGTTCAATCCCCGGTACCGCAAAAACAAAAAACAAAAAAACAATTCTCTAAATCCTATGCCTAGGTTTTCAGAATATATTTGTATCCAAAACCAATGGTTTTAACTATGGAATTCAGAAGACCCAGAAAGAAGTACAACATAAGAGAATACTATCAGGTAGGGGAGAAAATACAGAGGACAATTCACTTTCACTATAAAAAATAAAAATCCACAGATCACATCCATATCAGTGAAATGCAAACAAAGCATGCTAAATGTAGTTTCCCTACAAAAGGAGACTGCTCCACCCCTCCCAGTGTCTTCTGGTTGTCAATGCAGAGACTACCCCCCATTTAGGGGATGAGGCATTCATAAAGTAGATTTTCCAGACAACATTCATCTTTCTCAATCACTGCCACTTTTTGACCATAATCTGAACCCCTGTTTCTTTTGCAGCCTTCATAGAACATGACTTAGCCTGTCCTGCTTCTCCGGGTCACCATCATAAGCATGTAATTCTACACCACACTGTATTCCAGACTGACATACCTGGACACCTGCCACTTACGCAAATGGCCCTAGAAACCCTCTTGCTCTAATCTCCTGCCCACTTCCTATATTTTTCCATATTCTTCCCTAGCAGGCTGTACATCTGTGTCCCATAACTGACCTTGGTACATGCAACATCTCTTTTCAGCCCCAGCTCCGTGTGTCCAAAGGCCTAGCACATGTTTTCACCTCAGGAAGTCCTGTGACATCACACCCACCTACTCCCCTAAGTAAACCCCTTTCTGAGCTCCTGTATTTTTGTCAATGTTCCTCCCCATCACCTCATCCATAAGATAGAAATTTACACATTGTGCTTCTCCATTTCTCTCTAGCAAATCTAACGATTTGCTAAAAGAGAGTGGTGAGAGTCTGTAGCATTAAGAAAACATACATCGGCCAGGCACAGTGGCACATGCCTTTAATCTCAGTACTTACGAAGCTGAGAAAGAAGAATTACAGGTTCGAAGCCAGCTTCAGCAATTTAGCAAGACTATCAACAACTTAGGGAGACCCTGTTTCAAAATAAAAATTAAAAGGGACTGGAGGTGTAGCTTGGAGGTTGAATGGCCCAGAGTTCAATTCCCAGTACAAAAAAGGAAGGAGAAGGAAAAAAAGAAGGAAGGAAGGAAAGAAGGAAGGAAGGAAGAAAGGAAGGAAGGAAGGAAAACATCATTTGAAGTGGATCATTTAGAGAAAGTGGTAAGACACAGTAGGACATAACAGGAAAGGTCCCCCAAACTAGTAAGTATGAGTTGAATCTCTTTGGTCCACATGGTGTTTGAAGAATTTTAAAAATTTACTTCTCGCATTTAAAATCAGAATATTTCACATGAAAATCCAAGTTTCCAGCTTTTTCTTTTAAAAGAGGATCAGGAGGTTTGGCCCTTCAGGCTCTCTTGCATGCCACTGAACGATGTTTGTGTCCTTAAAGGAAACATGTGTCTCAGTTCACCCCGTCTGCCTCTCCTTATTGTCTCCGTGACCCTGAACTAAGTGCCAAGCTCCATTTATCAAGCTTGAAATGTTATTTTCTTTATAGCACAAACAGGAAAGTGAAATATGTCTTGCACCATGCCTGTACTAGTGGAAAACTAAGAGGTTTAAGAAGGAACTTTCTTAGCTGGGCGTGGTGGCCCACGCTTGTAATCCTAGCATTTGGGAGGCTGAGACCAGAGAATCTGGGTCAGCCTAAGCTACCTAGTGAGGCACTCTGCAACTTAGTGAGACCCTGTTTCAAAATAAAGAATAAAAAATAGGGCTGGAATGTAGCTCGGAGGTAGAATGCCCCTGAATTCAATCCCCAGTACCGCAAAAAAAAAAAAAAAAAAAAAAGGAAGGAACTTTCTTATATCAAGACCACATCAGCCCTACCCTCTGAGCAAGGCTGTTATTCCCTTCATGGGCCTTAGGCACTCTTGCCTTCTCTGCCTTCATCCATAAAATTATTAAAAAGTATATTAAATGAGCCAGGTGTGGTGGCCCATGCCTGTAATCCCAGTATTTGGGAGGCTGAAGCAGGAGGATCACAGATTGGAGAACAGCCTCAGCAAGTAGTGAGACTCTCAACCAGTGAGACTGTTTCAAAATAAAAATAAAAAAGGACTGAGGGTGTAGCTCAGAGGTAGAATGTCCCTAGGTACAACCCCCAGTACAACACACAAAAAACTGCTAAATAGCCACTGTATAAATATTATACTAATATTACATAGTAAAATGCTTTCTTTGACCTAAAATTTATTTTTTTTGGGGGGGGGGAGTACTATTGTACCTCCAAGCTACACCCCCATCCCTTTTTATTTTTTATTTTGAAACAGGTTTCACTCAGCTGCTGAGTGTCTTGCTAAGTTGCTGAAGCTTGCCTCAAATCTGTGATCCTCCTGTCTACTGGGATTACGGGCTTGTGCTACCACGCCCAGTTTTAAAGTTCTTCCCCCCCCCCTTTTGATATTAAAGGAATCCAGACATTTCCTTGCGTAACCAAATGTGTTGTGGGCTCTAGGAACTGTGGCTTCTGTGTTTAATGGACAAGTCCAACCTGACCCATTATTTGAGGTTTGCTGGAGAATTTTTTAACCCCCAATTCACCTGAATGATTGTGGGATACACAGTCCATTACTACAGGTGAATTCGTCTGCAGAGCAGGATCTTCTGGTGCAGTTCTGATGCTCGTCCAAGGCATCAGCACAGTCCGCATCACCATCACAGACCCAGGACAGAGGAATGCACCTCCTGGACGCGTGTCTGTGGTTTCCACAGAAAAACTCGGAGCTTGAGCAGTTTTGATTCTCTGAAACCAAAGCACACGAGAATCAGAAACTACCTGGGAGCTCACGGTAAACAGTCAATCCTCTTGCTTATCGTACTTAACACTCTGAGGAATGAAAGGAAAACAAACAAAGCACACTACTGCAGCAATACAAGGTCATAACAGAAATACCTCCAAAGGTTCGCTCTTAGTTACTTTAGACTCTGGACTTCCCAGAAGAAATCAACATTATGAAAACTTCACTTAGTTTTTCATAAAATTAATATGAGGTCATATTTTCCCTCCTAGGGTTTCCGAAATTCACTACAATTGTATTAATCAGATGCCGAATGCCTTTCATTTTGCTAACATTTTTTAGTTTATAAAAAGTTAATCACGTAAGCACAAAGCAAGATGGGTATTTCTAACCCAGGTATGGTGGTGCACACTTGTAATCCCAGCATTTGGGAGGCTGAGACCGGAGGATCCAGGTTTGCGGCCAGCCTCAGCTACCCAGTGAGGCACTCCTCAACTTATTGAGACCCTGTTTCAAAATAAAGAATAAAAAATAGGGCTAGGGGTGTAGCTTGGAGGTAGAATGCCCCTGAGTTCAATCCCCAGTACCACAAAAAAAAAAAAAAAGGTATTTCTAGGCCAATTCTACAGATGAGAAAACTGAAGCTCAAAATGGTTAACTTGATGGCTCAAAGTCAGAAAATTAAAAGGAGAAAGAACTATTGCTTCAAACTTGGGTCTTTTTTTTTTTTCCTCACTAAAGGCAGTTTTTTTCCAACTATGCTGTAACTAAGTAGAATGAGGATGGTTAGCAGAGACATATGTCAAGAAGAGTTGTCAGAAACCATGACACTGGGAGGAAAGAGACAAGATGCTGATACAGAGTCCTTAGTGTCTGCAGAATAAAAGAACAGGTATTTTACCCAAGCCCATTGCTGATTGAACAGGGACAAAAGAAGGAAGGGAAAGAGTGTTTGCTACAATCCATGCTTGTGCAGTTGCCAACCACTTGCTGCAGTGGGCTGTGGAGACCACCAGAGTCACAAGAGACACGGTGACAGTTAAATACAAGCATTAGGAAGCCACTGTTTTTATAGTTCTACCTTGGAAAGATACTCTAAGACACCCCAGGTAAAAACTTCATGCTTTATTGGGCATGAAAAATGCTGTTCCACAAAAAAAAAAAAAAAAAACCAGAATGAACTATCACAACCCCCCAACAAGAGCTCTGAGGGTATGGAGGAAACTGGAGACACAGTGGACACACTGTTAAAGCTGCCACCAAGAGTGGCAATTGAGTTCTCTTTATCTCCTTTAGGAAGGTAGGACATTATTCCCATCAGTCAAATGCAAGAGAGAGTAAACACGAAGTCACTTTAAATCATTCTAAAACATGTAAGTGAACAATGTCAAACAATCTCAGAGTAGAAAAGCAGTGTGCACGCAACTAAGCAGGCATCTGCCTCCAGACACAAAAATATGACTCCACTCTTTCCCGGAAGGTGACTCTGCAGAGGGATTACCGGGCATCACTTACCACACTGGTGCCTCCCATCCTCATCACTCATGTCCCCACAGTCGTTATCACCATCACAGATCCACTCCCTTGGGATGCACCTGCCACTGTCACACTTGAACTCGGTACCTAAGCATGTTCGCTCATGGTGTTCTGGAGGGGGGGAAAAAAGAGTTAAGGAGCAGTCTCAGTGAAAACAGTGATCTGCAGCCCAGAAATCTTGAGAGAAGCTGGCTATAATATAGGTGATCTGGCAAACCTGCCACAGAGCATTGCCTATCATATACATCTGGAGAGCACCTCCAACGAGAGATGAAGACCAGGCCAAAGGTTTGAGGGAAAAGGGATTGGCTGATAGTGCGATGTCTTAATTATCTTTGGTGACTAGGATGCCATTCAATACTCCTTACAGGTATGGTAGAGAAACAGTATTTTCCCAAAGGATGATACAAATGACCTACTATTACACATTTCTATTTTAAAATCTACTTTTTATTCAAAACCATTTTGTTTTGTGTACATCATACCCCCAGCTTTCCCCGTCTCAGTTTCCCTATTCTCATTTCCTCTTTACCTTCAATGCCAATAACCTTTCACAATGCTACCCAGTTTACTTCTCTATTGGATTTGCTGCCTTCCTCCCTTCATTAGGATCTAAGCTCTGCATTAGATATAAACTTTGTCTTGTTCACTGATGCAGCCCCAATGTGCCTAAAACATAGGTGCTCAATGAAGATTTATTGAGTCACCTTTTACTTTCAATTTGCATTAGCTATCACTAATTCAAATCCTTTAATCCTAACCCCACATGTTCCTATTCAACGAATAAACTATCATAGGCCCAGAAACCCACTCAAATTAGCCAAATGCAAGATAAATTTTATATATTAAAGAGACACCACCACAATGATAAACATGAGAAGAAGCAAGACCTTTCAGAAGCAGGCATGAAAGAAATGTACACAGATACAGGCTTTTTGAAGGAACACATCCCCTTTGACACAGCAATACAGCTGTAGAACTCAGAATCTTCTCACACATGCACAAAAGAGGTCTCTAAAAGGATGTTCACCTAGAATTATTTTTCATAGTGAAGAAATTGAAGCAATCTAAATGTCCAACAATTAGGAAAGCGATAGGATACATGCAACATTCATATTCTGGGGTAATAGGTGGCAGCAAAGGAATGAGGCAGATCCACTGGCAAGATATTATTAAGCTTTAAAAAAGTTAATTGCAGAAAAATATGTATAGTGAGATCCTATTTAAGTGTTTGAAAACTACATATCAGGATATGTAGATAAAGGTAAAATACAGTTGACACCCACTCTTAAGAGTGATCATCTAGACAAGCGTGGTGGCGTATGCCTCTAATCCCAGTACTTGGGAGGCTGAGACAGGAGGATAAAAGGCTAGAGTCCAGCCTCAGCAACTTAGTAAGGCCCTCAGCAACCTAGCAGGACCCTTTTTCAAAATAATAAGGGCTGGGGGTGTAGCTGAGAAGTAGAATGTCCCTGGGTTCTTGGGGAGAGAATTAGAGCAAGATTGAAGAAATAGAAATTTTACTTTTTCACATACATCTTGTTATTTCTTTCATATATATCTACATATTATTACTTGAATTACTAAAATGAGAATGGACTAATATATGGCTTCTTGACTATTTTTATTTAAATATATCAGGTACTTGGAACTAATTGCTATTACTGTGACTTCAGTTCTCAAGGAGAGTTTTGTAAACTCGCATTTATTCTTCACATATTGGAACCAATAATTAATATATTTGAATAAATCTCTAAGACTACTCTACTCACCTAACAGTTATTTCCTTTACAGATCCTCAATTTTTTATGTGCCCTTTGCTTTCTGTGTTGGAGGAAAAGAACCTAGCAAAGAGCTCCAAATACCACTCTGCCACCATCAGCCACAGAATTCAAACCTCAAGGAAAACAGGAAGAGAAAACAACCTGAATTCAGCTGTAAAGCTATGCTAGTGGCCCTAGTAAAATGTCTCCAGAATAGAAAGTTTTATTTAATATTGTATTTACATTACCAATGTTAATCGTAAAGAAAAATAAGAGCAATCTAAATGCTTAATAATAGAGGCAGGCAGCTGGATGTGGTGGCGCACGCTTGTAATCCCAGCATTCGGGAGGCTGAGACCGGAGGATCCGGGTTTATGGCCAGCCTCAGCTATCTAGTGAGGCACTTTGCAACTTAGTGAGACCCTGTTTCAAAATAAAGAATAAAATAAAAAAAAAAAATAGGGCTGAGGGTGGAGCTTGGAGGTAGAATGCCCCTGAGTTCAATCTCCAGTACCACAAAAAAAAAAAATAGAGGCACTCGATGGAATATTACATGTCATTAAAAGGATTAAAAGGGAGAACAAAACTATATAGCAAGGGTGACAAAAATTTTTCCCAACCAGACAGTATATGTTTTAGGTTTGCAAGCTACCTGGGCTCCATCACACTATTCTCCATTGCCACTATAACAGGACAGGAGCCACAGACAATATGTGGCTGCATTCTGATAAAATGTTACCTATAAAGATAGGCCACACTGTTTGCTCATCCCTATATAGCAATGTAACTTTTTGACAGATTAAAAAAGAAACACAGAAGTTGTATCTTTAGATGTTTACAATTATGCAAAAAAAAGTGCATGGATATAGATTACAATTTGCAAAGGTAAATAGCAGTCTCCAAATACAAACAAGACACAACTGCTTCCAGGAATACAAGAAGAGGGCCCCTTCAAGTTTGGGGTAACCTCAGGTGGTCAGAGAACCTCACTCCATCAAGCTGCACAGACACAAAAGAGAAAGAGTACGTGTGCCCCAGAATCACTTTGGTATTCTCCCACAGTCTTACAAGCCAGAACTCAGTCAAATTCAGAAGTTCCAATTGAGAGTCAACTAAAAATTGAGTTCTATAAGCCAGGCACTGTATTAGGTGCATTACCAATATAATCTCATTTTCTCAGCATCAACTAACAACTTCCATATTCTGATTAGCTCCCCACACAGTGCCCCACACTAGCAGCTCTTTAATGGGCATCTGCGGGGTGGCTTCGGCATCCCAGCGGGGAGCAGGAGAAGGAGAGCCAACCTCCAACAGCCTGAAGTGGTTGGAAGAGACTGAGGAGCTCTAGCAGCCTCCTCATGCTTTTGGTGCTTGCTTCGCCCTTACCACAGGCGGCGGGTTCATCAGAGCCATCAGCACAATCAACTTCTTCATCACAATACCAGTGGTGAGGAATGCAGCGCCGGGGAGACGTGCACTGGAACTCACTGCTGCTGCACGTGTGCGTGGCTGGAGGAGGGAAAGAAGATAAAAGCTGTGAGCACACCACAAACATGGGGTCCCACATGGGACCGGCTGAGACAGGAGGATCACAGATTCGAGGCCAGTGTAAGCAACTTAACAAGGATCTCAGCAACTTAGTGAGACCCTGTTTCAAAAAAATAATAAAATAGGGCTGAGGGTGTAGCACAGAGGTAGAACATCCCTGGGTTCAATCCCCAGTACCACAAGAAAAAGAAAAAAACAACCACAAGTGTGGGCCCACCAGTCCTTACAGTCTTCCTATATCTCTGAAATGGATTAGAGCTGCCATGGGAAGGGAAGATACAGCCAGGAAATGGGCCTAAGCTTTCCAAGGGGAGGAAGGAGGATGGAGGCAGAAAAAAGAGAATACTGCCCCAGTTTCCCAGAATTTTCATTCCAGATTCTAAAAATCCAATATATAACTTCTATTTGTTAGAAATACCAAAGAACCATCATTGTGATATATGAAATAAAAAGCTTGTGAAAATAAACTGGTTTTATTTTTCTGCTGTAGTATAAAATTAAATAAGTCCTACTGAAGCAATGATTGAAGACAAAAACAAAACCCAATATGCTTATGGCCGAGCTCACCCCACATATACCTCTTAACCATGATAGACTGTGATTCCATAGTTAGCCAACTTCTCTTATCACCCTTGCCTTTGAGAAACTGGGAGATGGCCTATGTTTGAACATCTGTTCTCTTCTCAAGTAAACTTAGGTAGCTCTGGTGGGACAAATTTTCTAATATGTGGGTACAAAACCTGATAGAGTTTTATAATTCTTCTGGTCTACAAGGCGCCCTTGCTTTGGCCCATGATATCTGCTAATTTGCCAGGAAAAACTGTTACAAAAGCAAGGTCCCTAAAAGGTCAGCAATAACTGCAGTCAGCCGAGCCCTAACTGATGCCTGTGTCCTGAAATCTGCTTCCATATGCTGCTGTTTTACAAATGATTCCTGTTCTTGGACTGTATCCTGGTCTAGTGATAGATTATTGTCATGTCTTGTAGTTTGCTTAGAATGGGAGTAGTGACCACAGTTTAACTGCATGTACCCAGCATAGGAAAGGGTAATTACTAAATTCTGTAGAAGGTCTTTGGAAGAAATATTTGGGGTCTGGAGCATTTGGCCAGGGGACCGGGGGAAGAGGCTTCACATGCCCTTCCAATCAAATCCTAGAGCCACTGACTTCTGCATCTTACTTACAAACTAAAATTGAGAGAACAATTGAAACTGGTGCAAACACCAGTATCTTTGTATCAACTCGAGGCATGCATCTCTGGAATCACAGAAAGAGAAGCAGTTTTCTCATACTCACTGCAGTACGTGGGGCTCTCATCACTCATGTCTCCACAGTCATTGTCTCCATCACACAAGTACATTCGAGGGATACAAATATTTGTACTCTGACATTTTGTGTATCCAGGCTGGCAAGTACGATTTGCTTTAAAAAAAGATAACCAGATAAACATTTGGAACATAGCCACGAAATAGATGCCATAAGCAATGTCTATGCTAACAGATCTATTGTGCAGAGCTTGAACTACCGGAAGGTCACTTCAAAGCTATCAGAGAGGCACAGTCTATGATACTTATGTTACCTACAGATTCGCTAGTGAACAAGTGTTTCCAGCTGATTCTGGGGAGAGAGATGAGGAGGACAGATTGCTTTATCATTTAAAATATGTTTTCTTAACTTAATGGCATCAACAAAAGGTAAAACTTTCAGTTAAATAGACTATAGCATATCCACATGATGGAGCAATATGTAGCTATAAAAGGAATGAAGATCTATGTAACAGTATGATCTCCAAGATATATTGTTAATAGTAAGAAAGCAAAATTCAAAATACAAGGCAATCTTTTGTGTTAAAAAAAAAAAAAAGTGGGGAAGCCAGGCATTGTGGCACACACTTATAATCCCAGTACTTGGAGGCTGAGACAGGAGGATCCAGGTTGGCAGTCCCAGCTAGTTAGTGAGGGTCTCTGCAACTTAGTGAGACCCTGTTTCAAAATAAAGAACAAAAAATAGGACTGGGGGTATAGTTCAGAGATAGAATGCCCCTGGGTTCAATCCACAGTACTGAAAAAAATAGTGGGGGGATTACACAGGTTGCATATCCCTTTTCAGAAATGCCTGAGACAAGCCAGGCGTCGTGGTGCATGCTTGTAATCCCAGCATTTGGGAGGCTGAGACTGGAGGACCCGGGTTCGCGGCCAGCCTCAGCTCCTTAGTGAGGCCCTCCACAACTTAGTGAGACCCTGTTTCAAAATAAAGAATAAAAAATAGGGCTGGGGCTGTAGCTCGGAGGTAGAATGCCCCCTGGTTCCATCCCTAGCACCACAAAAAAAAAAAAAAAATTTCAATGTGCAATTGTGTTTAAATCTTTTTTTTTGTTCATTTGTTTATTTTTTTTGCAGTACTGGGGATTGAACTCAGGGGCATTCTACCTCCGAGCCATACCCCCAGCCCTATTTTTTATTCTTTATTTTGAAACAGGGTCTCACTAAGTTGCGGAGTGCCTCACTAGGTAGCTGAGGCTGGCCGTGAACCCGGATCCTCCGGTCTCAGCCTCCCAAATACTGGGATTACAAGCGTGTGCCACCACGCCCGAGCTGTTTACATCTTAAATTGAGCAGAATTAACAGTAAAAACGATGACAAAATTTGAATATGAACTAGGTACTAAAGAATATTAAGTATTGTTGCTTTTGCTAGGTATTATAACGAAATTGTAGTTGTTTTTTGAAATGTCTAGGAGTTGCCTTAAAGTTCCAAAAAGAAAAAAAAAAAGTGTGTGTGTATGTAGGATGGGGGGAGACAAATGAAACAAAATTGACATTGGTTGATAATTGTTGAAGCTGGGTGGTAGGTACATTGTACTATTCTTTCTACTTTGGCATATGCTTGAATTTTTCCATAAGAAATTATTTTTTAAAAAGCAGATCTAGCTCAGTGGTAAACACTTACTTGCCTAGCATATGCTAGGCCCTGGGTTCCATAACCAGCACCAGAAAAAAAGAAAAAAAAAAAGCAGATTGGAATAAATACTGTGTGTTACTAAAAAAGCCACGAAACAGGCATATTCAAACTGAAAACATCATACTTGAAACTGCACTCTGCTCTTTTGTTTTCCTAAGATACTAAGATACAATCCCAGAAAATTTAGAAAAAAAAAAATCAATGAAACTAAAAGTTACTTTCCAGAAAAACCTAAAAGAAAAAGCATTTCAGTCATCATGACACTCTATAGCTTTTTGCACAATGAAATTTAACCACAATGCATTTATGCAATAATTTGTGTAACTCAAAGTAAAGCATTTTTATAACAATCAAAACTTTTACCAAGCTAATTTTTAATCTAGCAGGCATATAAGCCAAGAACAAAATACTCAAGGTTAAAATATTCACATGGTTATATGGATCCATCAATTTAAGAGAATAATTCAAATATGAGGTAGTTGTTTTTTTTAATCATTTAATAGATTGTATCAAAAGGAAACATGTTTTAGATGAAAACTTAAGTGTTTTTTTTTTTTTTTCAGAAAGCCTTTATTTTTGTGTAAAAAAAAAAAAAAAATGGTATCCCTTATGATGTAAGACTTGATGCTCCAAAGTGCAGTAACTACTTAAGATAAACTTACGGCAATTTCTCTCATCTGAAGTGCCATTGTCACGGCAGTTGTTGAAGCCATTGCAGACAAACTCAAGAGGGATGCACCTCCCATTATTGCAGGTGAATTCTGTGGTGTCGTTGCAGTTCCTGAACAGGCACCCTTCCTCATCACTATTGTCCCCACAGTCATTGTAGTAGTCACAGCGGTAACGGTATTGGACACATCGCCCATTGGCACAGGTGAAGGACGTGGGCTGGCAGGTGTGAAATGCTAAGAGGAGGGGAAAACATGGAAAGGTAACCTCTTGATTAAAGCATCATCCTCATTTCTTTTTTTTTTTTTTTTTTTGCAGTACTGGGGATTGAACTCAGGGGGCATTCTATCTCTGAGCTACACCCCCAGCCCTATTTTGTATTCTTATTTTGATACAGGGTCTCACTAAGTTGCGGAGGGCCTCACTAAGTAGCTGAAGCTGGCCATGAACCTGTGATTCTCCTGTCTCAGCCTCCCAAGTACTGGGATTACAAGTGTGCGCCACCACACCCAACTCATCATCCTCATTTCTAAAAAGGTACGATGGAATAAAATGAATGCTTTGAGTTTACCTTCTGAGGCAAATGGGAGGAAGGCATGCAGAGAGATACACTTTCAATTACATTTACCAAAATATGGTGAACCAAGTCTTTCCTAAAGTATTTTGAACAGAGTCAAAGTCACTTTGTTTCTATATCATCTCAACTTAAAAGTTTATCTCAATCACAGAAAAGCATGCAAATACAGTATATTTAGGGAAAACAAAAATTCCTATCCCCAACATGGTCTATTGGGAAAGGTACCCAACCTTGAAACTCCCTGCGAAGGTCCACTCTGCCTCACTTCATTCACATGAAAGCTGAGGATTGGAAGGGATGGCAATATGATTACTGCATTAATGATTTTTCTGCTGCAGATTAATTAAATGATAGCAGTCACCTATTGGAGCCTTTAGTCCCATGCTAGGTCATGCTTAGCATGCACCACACCCCATGCTAAGGGTGTGTGTGTGTGTGTGTGTGTGTGTGTGTGTGTGTGTGTGTGTGTGTGTTGTGTGTGTGTGTGTGTACTTTTGAGGATTGAATCCAGGGGCTGAGGCTGGCCTTGAACTTGTAATCCTGTCTCAGCCTCCCAAGAACTGGGATTACAGGCATGTGCCACAACATCTGGCAGGGTTTTTAATATATTGTTACTCTTCCTCCTCACAAGAAATGAAGCAGTCTTAGGCTAGGTAACTTTCCCAGAGCTATACAGATTGTAAATGGCATAGCCAGAATTTTAATACAGTGCTTTGCTTTGTAACCACTCTTGAGGTGGATTTAACAGAAATACAGTTTGGGTTATCAAAATAAATGTTTTTCAAGACAGACACTATGGTGTACATCAGTAATCCCAGTATTGGGGAGGCTAAGACAAGAGGATTATAGGTTTAAGGCCAGCCTCAGCAATTCAGCAAGGTCCAAAGAAACTTAGCAAGATCCTATTTCAAAATAAAAAATAAAATAGGACTGGGGGTATACCTCAGAGGTAGAATACCCCTGAGTTCAATCCCTACTACAACAAAAAAAAATTTTTTTTAAATAAGTAATTGTTTTTCAGCTCTAACAGGATACTTAGACACTAACTTCAAACCCATTCATGCACAGCAGTATTCTGTACCAAATATCTAACACAAAGATGTCCTTGGCTCCTAACAAATGCCGAGAGTCCAACTCACCACAGACGATTTCCAGCTCATCACTGTTGTCACCGCAGTCGTTGTCATTATCACACTTCCAATGCTCCGTGATGCAGCGCCCATTGAGGCAGGTGAACTGGGAGCCATCGCACCGGGCACCGGTGTCGGCGATGCAGTACTTGTTATCATTGGCCAGATACCACTGGCCTTCATGTGGACATTGGCACTCAGCTCCATTTGGGCCTGGGCCCAGAAGAAGCACAAGATTAGTCTAGCAAACATTCATAGAGCCTTTTCCAGAACAGCATTTGCAACAGCTTCTACATGAAATGCCCTCTAGATGAGCCTGGAAACACTGCCTGGAAACTTTCCAACTATACTCTGAGTTATTCTTCTATCAAGAACATCAACCAAAATTTCTAATATATGAGCTACTTTAATCTTTAAACAACTATCTCGCATCTGCAGTAGCAATGAATTCTCTCTTAGAAAATTTTGCGAAGAAACCATATAAAAAGGCACATATTCCTATGAATTCATTCTCTATAAAACACACCACTAAACTCACTAAGTAGCTGAAGCGGGCAGTGAACCTGCAGTCCTCTTGTCTCAGTCTCCCTAAATATTGGGATTACAAAGCGTGCACAACCACAGCCAGCTTTAAACAATACCTTCTAAACAGCAAAATTAAGTCCATTTATAAAGAAGGTAAGCTTATTGATGGAATTCCTATTCAGGGCACGAAGAGGACCAGCCAAAGTTCTCATCTTAATTTCTACCTTCTCCAAGCTTGCATTTAAAATGCCTTCATAAACGGGCTCCATGTAGAACAGAAATCTACCAACATCTTCCTCTCAACATATAACCCTAGTTATCTGAAATCAAGGAGAATTTGGTGTTTTTCTTCTTCTTAAGGGTGAATACTCCTTTAGCCTCCCTTATCCTACACGTTTTAATTTCCATAGGCAGTGCCTTACCTGGTGCGCAGATGTGGCTGCAGCCTCCATTGAACTCCTCACAGGGATTGCTACACTGCTGTTGCTCATTTTTCCTAACGATGCCAATGCCCTTAGGCCGGACAACCAAATTTGTGGTCATTGCAATCAGATCGGACCCATCATATTTGTTAGCTCGGTAAATTTTTTTTGTGAAGAAGTCAGTCCAGTAAATATACTGCCCATAGAGAGTCAAGCCAAAAGTATGAAAGGCAGTGCTAACAACGACTTCACGGTTCATGCCTGTGAGGGTGCTACGTTCAATCCTCTGCCTGAAATAAAGGAAACAAAGAAGAAAAAAATGCTGAAATCCCAAAAGAATAATAGTTGGTCCCAGGTGTTCAGTTACACCAGCCCTCAACTGTCTTTTTAAGACAGAAACTTTTTCTTTATGATGATGGGAGGTCTTATTTGCTCACCAAACAATGGCCTACAGATATTATTGACTTCTAGAGATTAATATAACCTATAAGAGATCCTCCAAAAGGAGCCAGGCTGACTTTAAAAACAAGCGAGCATTATGGAAGGATTCATGGACCACAGGGAACTCAGCACGGAACATAGCAGACCTAATAAAATGTTAACTATCTGTCCTTCCCCACTCCCTTAAAGATTTTCTCAAGTTGACATTGATTGAGTGCTTTAAGGTATTTACCTAGAATGATCCAAAATTAAACACAAATCTGCTGCTGTGTGTCAAATGAGAAAATGAAGGAAAGATCTGGATGTTAGGTACTTGGTATCACAAGACCAAGCTTATGAGGAAATAAGCAAGAAAATTAAGATTCCTGACATGTAGGTGCCAACCCACATAATAAATGAAATCAATTCATCCCTTCAACTATTCCATTGGGATGACTGGAATGAGACATCTTGGGGTTACTTGGAGAAGTTACATACAAAATTAGATTTGACACAAGTTTATAAGTATGAAATTTGCTGAGGAAACAGCTGTAGAAAAAGAGATCTATTTGAGAAGATGGCCAAAAGTCAAAGACTAAAGAAAATCATATTTTTAAAGACACTAAATGATAAAGCCCAGTAAAAAAATAGATTTAGTAACTACATTTCTTTTTTTTTTTTTTGCAGTACTGTGGATGGAACCCAGGGGCATTCTATCTCCGAGCTATACCCTCAGCCCTATTTTTTATTCTTTATTTTGAAACAGGGTCTCAGTAAGTTGCAGAGGGCCTCACTAAGTAGCTGAGGCTGGCTGCGAACCCGGATCCTCCTGTCTCAGCCTCCCAAGTACTGGGATTACAAGCGTGCACCACCACGCCCAGCTTACATTTTTAACTATAGTTGAAATTATATATCTTTAGTTGTCGTAATTCAAAACTATTCAATCTCATGACACAGATAAATTTTCATAGAAAGAATATAGAATAGAAGATATTTCCGAAGATAGGATATACAGTTCCAAAAACCTGTGATTGCACATTTATGCAATGACTTTCTAGCATATTATATTTTCATCACAATCAGCAAATCCCTCTGCTTTGGAAGTAGAAGGAAGATCCCTTCTCAACCCCACATGAGTAAACAGAGACACATACAGGCTAGCATCTGCCCAGTAAAGAAGGTCTGTCTCATAATCCAGGGTGAGCCCATTGGGCCAAACCAGGCTGGTGTTCACGATGGGGACCCGGAAGTTTCCTCCCAAAGTGGCTCTCTCGATTTTGGCGTTAGAATCCCAGTCAGTCCAGTACATGTACCTTGTCATCCAAAAGAAATTATAATTAATCCACCATAAGGAACCTTATAGTCCTTTGCACATAAAAAAGTAGCATTCTTTAATTGCAACTGTCATTATTATGAGGGGTGGGGACCCCAACTACTCCACTCTTACCCACACACCTTGCCCAAAAGGAATTTACTAAGTCAGAGCATTGACTTTCCTATCAAAGAGAGTTATGTACTGCACTCCCCTTCCTAGGAAAAAAAATCATTTAATGCTCTTTCACCCTTGTATCTATAGCCATAGAGATATTAGCCCATATGATGTTGGCTTTCTATGCACATAAAATAATTTCTGGCCCCACTCCCTTCAGAAATAAGCAGATAAAAACACAATAAAGAAGACCATAACATACCCTCGGCAAGGATCTAACACAATGGCTCTTGGTTTTGAAACCCGTGCTATCACAGTGCGCTTAGATCCATCTTCAGCCATGGAACTAATTGTCTGGTTGAGGTAGTCACTGAAATAAATTCTCCTATTGATCCAGTCAAAGGCAATGCCATCAGCACTCCCTATATCTGGACACGCACCAGCAGAAACAAATACACACAAAGATGTTAGAGTCTCAATATGCATTAAGAACACCAATCACAGTGGTGCACACCTGTAATCTCAGCTACTGGGGCTGAGGCAGGAGGGTCATTCAAGACCAACCTAGACAATATAGCAAGACCTTATCTCAAAATAAAAAATAAAAAGGGGCCAGGTGTGGTGGTGCATGCCTATAATCCACATACTTGATAGGCTGAAACAGGAGAGTCACAGTTTCGAGGCCAGCCTCAGCAACTTAGCAAGACCCTCAGCAACTCAGCAAGACCCTGATTGAAAATAAAAATAAGAAAAAGGGGTAGGAGATGGAGTCCAGAGGTAGAATGTCCCCGAGTTCAATCCCCAGTACCAAAAATATTTTTAAAAAGGGCTGGGGATATAACTCAGTAGTAAAGCACTCATCTGGAATGTGTGAGGCTCTGGGTTCAATCCCCAACTCTACAAAAGCAAAATAGACTACACCTGGTCATCCAAGTGTGTTGACCCTGCTGTATCTATTTTTAAGAAAAATTCCACCTTAATGTACTTACCTGAAGCAACAACTGTGGGAGTATGGATCCCCGAATACAGGCTGACATAGGAAATCTGGCCATGTCTAGAGTCTAAATTTTGTGTGAAGTAGATTCTGTTACTTATGCTGTCATAGTCCAGAGCAATGGCAGTTCTCTCCACATTTATTGCTTCAAAAGGTGGACTATGGTCTTCGGGGTTAAAGTGTAAACTTCTCAAGGAATTATCCAAGGCAAAGATGAGGAAATTCTCTGTTGAAATGACACAGCTCTTGCCATCACTTTCCAAGGTCCCAAAGGCACAGCCACACTTTGGGGTGTGCAATTCAGGCAAAGCAAAGCAGAGATGGGAACATCCACCATTATTTTCCAAGCAAGGGTTGTTGTTGACCTCTGCTGGTGACCGGGGCTGGACACGCTCATCAAAAATGGTCACATCTCTTAGCCAGTAGATATTGTCTCTTATCACTGTCGGTGGCTCTGTGTTCTCTGGTTCCTTGCTAGCTTGGAAGATTTTTTTCAAATTCCTGTCTACCCATATGATAGAATTTCCAAAAACAGTGATGCCATAAGGAGTTGGGTAACGACTGCCATAACGAATCACTTCAGATTCCCCTCCACTGAGATGGATCCTTGCAATTATATCTAAAGAATCGTCAACCCAGTAAATATAGCCATTGCTGTGGTCCACTGCCAAGCCCCGTGGCGTGACAATGCCCTCTGAGACAAGTACCGTTCGATTGGTACAGTCAAGAAAAGAACGTTCAATCTTTGGTGTCCGCCCATAGTCGGCCCAGAAGAGGTATCTGCTCTTGGGGTCTACAACAATGTGCCTAGGATTATCCACTATGACTTTAAGGAGGACACGGCGGTAAGTGGTATTGATTCGCAGCACTTCTATCAGGGTTTCAGCTCCAAAGACATTGGTGAAATAAAGATTCCCTAGAGGAAAATGAAAGAAGACGTAGAAGAAGGAAAACCCAGAAGAATAAGGAAAAAGAGTCCTTTTCAAATTTAGAACTAAGGTTAAAGTTGCCATCTGTATATGTTGCTTCCAAGACAATAAGTATCTTAATGAAGGCTTGTGTCCATCTTCAGCTTAAGCACATTAGAATTCATAGCAAATGTTGAAGCTCACTTTTTACTGAAAGGTATATTTTTTTAGGGTGCCCGTCTTCTTCTACCTGAAGTACTGAATGTTTAACACCCACTTTAAAGATTCTAAATACACATTATCCTGACATAACTTCTATTCCAACATGACAAAGAAAACACAGCAACACCTCATCTTGTTACCAATATTATCATATCAAATGTTCTTTGTGCTTAAAAGTAACATGAGGTCTTTTCTTAGTCTTTCTAACTAATGTAGGTGTTTTCATCCCACAGACCTCTGAAAGCCACCAAATCCAGTCTGCTTCCCTCTGGGTATTATACCACAGTACAAATGTTATAATAAAACAACTATCATGGGAAGACAGTATAATGAATAGGGAGTGATCCCCAAATTATCGATTCCATGTAGTTGAAAGTCTGTTGTAGAGCTACCAATACTACTACCAAGACACACATATTTTGTTACCATATCTGACTCAAAACACCTCTAGAGAAATAAGGCCAGTATTAAATTATGATGCTGGTATCTTGTTTTTTCATTACCTGTCTCTACTTAAGGTGTGTGTGTGTGTGTGTGTGTGTGTGTGTGTGTGCATGTACATGCGTGCATGTGTGTTCATCTCCAATATTGTAATCCAGTATTGCCAAATTTTTTCTGCAAAGGGCCAGCTAGTAATATTTTAGGTTTTGCAATGTGTATGGTTCCTTTCACAAGTACTCAGCTCTGTCATTCCAACAGTCAGACAATACACAGGTGAACAGGCACAGCTGTGCTAGCCTACAATTTATTCACAAAAACAATTAACTACAATAGTTTGCTGACCCTGCTTTCTCTATACTCTATCCCTTCAGAAATACTAAATTCATAATTAGGAATGCAATTTAGGAACTCAAAACCTTCTTTAACCATACTACCATTTTACTATTTGCAATAAACTCTTATTATAGTACTTAGATTTTCATAATACATGCTAATATTTCTAAGTGATGCCTACTAACTAAGTTTGATATCACACAATGATACCCACTGTGATTAAAATTGGATCATATTCCCCCAAATCATAATACATTTGTTTCCCAGAGTATCATTAAAAATGAGTGCTAATTCAAACATAAGCACATAAGCTAATACAATTAAGTTAATGTATTACTGAGTCAGGCATATCAGCATAACTACTAATAAAGAAAGGTGCATACAAATCAAAAAGACTTGCACATTAACAAGAGGAAGCAATTAAGAATTTGCAGCTAAAATTATCTGGCTTTCAAGTAAACAAATGCCCCTTTATGATTTACATTTTTTAATATTCCTTTCTCTAAAAATTTAGAATTTTCAAATTTGAGAAATAAGGTGTGAATTTAAGTGTGAAAAACACAAATCCACATAATTTAATATTTCTAGCCATTTTTCCTGAAATTTTTATTGTGTTAGTAATAGAAGAAAATTAATTTATTAATCTGTAATGAATCTGTGCACCGAAACACATCATTTATTTAACAAACATACAGCCTAGTCTAAATACACAATTTATCTTAAATGATTTCAATAATTGTCTAGAAAAGCAAATTATATCACATGTAGTCAGGATAAACTCTCCAGAATAAAATAAGATGACGAGATGAGAACACAAAAGGCTTTTCAGTACAATCTACAGCTTACATACCTGCTACCCAATCCACTGCAATCCCCCGGATTCCATTCGCTCCTATCCCATTGGTAACGATGTTTGTAAAAGAAGACCCATCTGGCTTGATTCTACGGATTGCATTATACGATGCCACAGAGTTGCTAAAGTCACACCAGTAAATAAACCCAGAAGCCACATGGACATCCACATGCAGCACATTTCGTCCTAGAACATTTAAGAAAAGACCATCAAGCAATGCTCTCTCTCTCTGGAATGTGCACTTTCCTCTCAAATTTCATCCCCAACTCCTTGCTTTAACCACCCCCCCCCCCACACACACACCTTATAAGACAAAACCATTTGTTTACCAGTTGTAATGAGCATACTTATGATCCAAATCTTGGTTTCTAAATAGCATTTCCCACAATAATGAACTCTGGCTCCTGGGAGAAATGGCTGATTATAGGTTTGGGCAGGGAAGCCACAAGGTGAGCCTGGAATATCTCACTGCACCCAGAAGCAGCAGGAAAGCACTCAAACACTAATGGTATCATGTCCAAAAAGTACAGGGAGTCACTTAAAGAAGCTTTTCCCTGGCTAAAATGGATCAACTGGAACAGCAAAAGCATAATTATGGTAATTGATTATAACACAGTACGTTCGTTTTAAAAATTAAACAATGATAATGCATGTTTTAAAAGATAAACTGGGGAGGGGATGACTTCCCTTTATATAAGAATATTACCTAATAAATATACAGAAATGACAGAATAAGAAAATTACTATTTGTAATCCCCAATTAAATTAATCACTGCAGATAAGGATTATCAATGGTTGCTAAATCAATGAGTAAAAGGAGATTGAGGAACAAGATATTCACAGGGCCAAAGTGTAACTCCATAAATTTCAGATATTAGAAAAGAGGAAATATACCTTTAAAAGGGAGAGGCTAGGGGTGATCACCTAACCAAGTAACCAAACTTAAGCATTGCTACAAGCAGGATAAGCTGACATTATATTCTTTCTAATGAGATTCAGTATCAGCTACACAGCACCACCTATGAAGTATTCTTTCTAAATGTTTTAACTCAATCTAAGCAAGAAATTAGATGAAATTTCCATTTGATGGGAGATATAGGGTATATACTGAGTAACAGATTAAGTGACCTAAGGAAACAGACAAATTCTCCATGAAGAATTCTAAAAGATGACAAGTCTACCTCTTAAAAAAAAAAAAAAAAAATCAGCCAGGTGTGGTGGCACACGCTTGTAATTCTAGTACTTGGTTGGCTGAGAAAGTTCAAGGACAGCCTTAGCAAGTAGTGAGACTCTTGTCAACCTAGTGAGACCCTGTTTCAAAATCAAAATTAAAAAAAAAAAAATAGAACTGGGAGTGTAGCTCGGAGGCAGAATGCCCCTGAGTTCAATCCCTAGTACCACAAAAAAAAAAAAAAAAAAAAAAAAAAAAAAAAAAAAAAAAAAAAAAAAAAAAAAAATCAATCATAAAAAAACAACTAGCTGGGCGTGGTGACGCACGCTTGTAATCCCAGCATTTGGGAGGCTAAGACCAGGTTCACGGCCAGCCTCAGCTACACTCCGCAACTTAGTGAGACCCTGTTTCAAAATAAAGAATAAAAACAATAGGGCTGGGGGTATAGCTCAGAGGTAGAATGCCCCTGAGTTCAGTTCCAGTACCACACACACAGAGCAATTACTCCAGATTAAAATCAACTAAGGAGACATTCCAAATGCAATGCACGAAGCTTGATTAGATCTTAGCTAGAACAAAACAATAGCTATGTATAACATTCTGAGGCCAACTGAAGGAATCATAAATATGACGAGCAGATGATAATGCTTTGCCACTGCACCCTAAAATAGGTAGGTAACATCTGACACTGCAATTTATTTTGAAAAGATTCATAAGAACGTCTGTGTGTGCACACACAGACACAGAGGTTGATGACTCAAAAGTGCTGCAATGTTAACAACTGTTAAATATTGGTGAAGGTATAAGGAAGTTTGCTCTTTCTTTCAACTTTCTGTTTGAATTTTTTCAAAGTGAAAATTGGGAGGAAAAAAATATGTATTTTAATATCTTTACAAGATGATAACTTAGATCCATGACATTTCAGATACAGAAAAACAAAGAGGAGTAACGAGCACCTATGAATGTAAGGTGTATGTGCGGTGCATGAGCAGGTGCCAGAAGCTCTCTGACTCCTTCACCGGATGCACTTCTGTCTCCTCTGACCGTCTCTCCCACCCCTCTGTTCCCATCATCTTTTTTCTCTCCCTCTACCTTCTATTTCTACATATGCCTTGCAAGGATAATAAACAGTTCCTCTTGTGGTAATGTATACCTACAAACTTTGGTTCATCAAAGAGTCCAGTTATCATTTGATACATTCACAGTATACAAACATAAAGTGCTTGTATAAATATATTATTATTAAAGAGAGGCTAGTACAGTGAACTTTTTTACTTCAATTCACCAAACAGATACTAATAAATTAGACTTGTGGACTATTGGTGTATTCTCTACCCTAAATCTCCATTAACAGTCAGAAATAAGGCATGGTTCTTCTGAACACCAATGCTGTAACAGTTCTTGCAAACTCATGCTAGGTTCTAAATAGGCCTGCGGTTCTCATGAACCATCAACAACTGCATGCACCAGGAACTTGTTAGAAATGCACATTATCTAGCCATATCCCAGACTACTAACTCAGAAAAATCTGAGAATAGGGCTCAGATCTATGTTTAGCAGCCCTCCAGGTGATTCTGATACTCAATAAATGTTTGCTTAAAGGGAAGACACGCTTCATTATATGTTGAATCCAAGCATGAAGAAGTACTTTTATTGGACCAAGGGATTTCATTTTGGCACCAGATGGAGTCAAATCTTACTTATTTCCAAATTGACATACCTTGGCCAGCCACTGGAACCATGGCCTCTGAATGATCTGACAATTCCAAGCTAAAACCTCTGATTGCAGAGAGCATAGAAACAACAATGAAAGAGTTATATGGAGAGCAGGTCCGATGATCAGGATTGAGTTTAAATCCGGTGGCACAGGCACAGGAGAACAGCCCTCCTGGTACAGGCAGGCAAATCTGCTGACAAGCATTCGCGTTGTTGCTACAGCCATTTGAAGATTCAGCAATGTCTAAATGAAATCAAAATCAGTTTGCAACTCCAACTCAAATTGGGTCAACAAGCAATTCATTACAAAAATTAATAACACACATAAAGTAGCTGAGTTAAAAGCCTAAAGCCAATATTGAAAGACTGGACACTAACAACTAAAGATATTAAGAGAATACCATAAGCCAGGCGTGGTGGCACACGCTTGTAATCCCAGCATTCGGGAGGCTGAGACCGGAGGATCCGGGTTCACGGCCAGCCTCAGCTACCTAGTGAAGCACTCCGCAACTTAGTGAGACTCGGTTTCAAAATAAAGAATAAAAAATAGGGCTGGGTGTGTAGCTCGGAGGTAGAATGCCCCTGAGTTCAATCCCCAGTACCGCAAAAAAAAAAAAAAAAAA
>PVLC010025184.1:0-23898 GCA_004027655.1 Graphiurus murinus
GTACTGGGGATTGAACTCAGGGGCATTCTACCTCCGAGCTACACCCCCAGCCCTATTTTTTATTCTTTATTTTGAAACCGAGTCTCACTAAGTTGCGGAGTTCCTCACTAGGTAGCTGAGGCTGGCCGTGAACCCGGATCCTCAGGTCTCAGCCTCCCGAATGCTGGGATTACAAGCATGCGCCACCACGCCCGGCTCGCACAGCAAATATTTCAATAATTAAATGGTGTCATATATGGAAAAGCCCTTAGCTCAATATGTAAGAGAATCTGATTAATATTAATTGGCATGGAATTGGGAGCTAGCTTTCCTATTTTCTGGGCAGCTTTGCTATTTCCCTGGGATGGCTGCTCAAACAACTCAAGCCTCAGTTTTCTCATCACCAAAATGGGAGAGCGGAAATGAGATATTAGCATGTAAAGTGCTTAGTGCTGTGTCAAGCTCCTGGTAGTTATTTTTTAAAAATGGCTTTGTTGAGACATAATTAACATTCCATACATTTCATTCCTTTCAACCATACAATTCAATGGATTTTAGTATATTTCCACTTGTGTGTAATCATCAACACAGTCAATTTTAGAGCACTGCAATCACCTCTGAAGTCAACTCACAGCCTTTAGCCCTCTGCCCTCTGTTCCCCTATACTCTGGCCCCATCTAAGCAACCACAATCTCTTTTTTTTTTTTTTTTTGCGGTACTGGGGGTTGAACTCAGGGGCATTCTACCTCCAAGCTATGTCCCCAGCCTTATTTTTCTTTTGTATTCTTTATTTTGAAACAGGGTCTCACTAAGTCGTGGAGTGCCTCACTAAGTAGCTGAGGCTGGCTGCGAACCCAGATCCTCTGGTCTCAGCCTCCCAAATGCTGGGATTACAAGCGTGCACCACCACGCCTGGCTCACAATCTCTTTCTCTATCTCTATAGATTCCTGTGTTCTGGGCATTTCATTTGCATGGGATTATATAATGTGTGATTTGGATGAGATTACATGACGTGTGGTCTTTTGTGTCACCGAGCACCATGTTATTGAGCTTCAGCCTTGCAAAGGTACGAATATTATCCCAGCGTATGGACAGATCACATTTTGTTCATCCATTCTCCATTCTTCCATCCAAGTGTTGATGGACACTTGGGTTGTTTCTACCTTTGGGCTCTTATGAAGAACTTTTATGCATTGGTGTAAAAGTTTTTTACTTGGACATGTTTTCATTTCTCTTGGGTATACACCTCGGAGTGAAGTTGTCAGGTCATACAGAGCAATCTTATGTTTGACAGTCTAAAGAACTGCCAGACTGTTTTCCATAATGGCTGCGACCTTTGACCTTCTCAGTGGCGTGCACAAGGCTTTCACCCTCTCCGTCACTATTCTCTGGTATTTTGCTTCCAGCCATCGTAGAGGGCGTGAAGTGAGAATCACATCGTCTAGATTTGCTTTCCCCTGGTGAACAATGATGTGGGCATCTTTCTATGTACTTATTGGTCAGTTTCGAAAAACAAATGTCTACTCAGAGATCCTTTTCCCATTTTAAAACTGTGTTATCACTTCATGATTGAATTGTAAGGTTCTTTATATATTCTGGATACAGACAAATATTTTGCAAATGGTAGACTCCATTCTTTTGGTTGTCTTTTCGCTTTCTCCATAATATCCTTTGAAGCACAAACATTGTTCATTTCAATGAAGCCCACTTGTTGTATTGTTTTCTTTGTTGCTCATGCTTTTGGTGTTATGTCTAAGAATCCTGTGCCAAATTCAAATTCATGAAGATTTGTCCTGGAAGTTTCTTATTCTAAGATTTTTGTAGTCCCAGCTCTCCCATTTATGTTATTGGTAGATTCTGAGTTAATTTTTCTTTATAGTGGACTGTAAGGCTCCAACTTCATTCTCTTCCAGGTGCGTATCCAGTTTTCCTGGCACCATTTGTTGAAAAGACTCTTCCTTCTCCATAGGACGATCGTGGCACCCTTGTAGGAAGCCATTTGACAACAGATACATGGGATTGTTTGTGGGTTCTCCTTTCTGTCCTGGGAGTGTGTATGATCATGGTGATTCAGGAAGCCAGAGTGTAACTGAGATCCCTGGACAACTACACTAATTCCCCCAGGGGCACACCCCCGGATGACCTATTTACCTTATACTAGGTCTCACCCTTTAAAGGTCCCAGTACCCCTTAACATTGCCACAACTTCCAATACATCAGCCCTTAGGTGACAAACCAAATCCAAACCACAGTACTCCTCTATCCTTCCTTTATGACGTTCTTTTATAATAATTCAGTATCTTCCTTGTAGTACTTTAACTTCTTTAATGATTCTGTCACTTTATTGATGCTTTTTATTGGCTGTGCTAAAGTTTACCATACTCATCTCAAGTGACAAGATAACACTGGCGCCATAGTGGTTTTCACAGGACCCTATTTCTCCTTCCTTGCCATTGCCCAGTTGGCTTCTTGTTATGTTGTTTGCAAGGTTGCTCTGGGCATGGCGGTTAGCCTGCACCTTGAATCTTAGCTCCATCGCCTCACTAAGGTCTCTACTGCTCTTGAGCATGCCACAGGCATAAACTTCTCCTTGGTTGGCTGCAAAAGAACTCAGTTTCTTTAGGAAGAGATTAAGAGCTATCTTTTTTTTTTTTTTTTTTTTTTTTTTTTTTTTTTTTTTTTTTGCGGTACTGGGGATTGAACCCAGGGGCATTCTACCTCCAAGCTATACCCCTAGCCCTATTTTTTTATTCTTTATTTTGAAACAGGGTCTCACTAAGTTACAGAGAGCCTTACTAAGTAGCTGAGGCTGGCCTTGAACCCGGATCCTCAGGTCTCAGCCTCCCAAGTACTGGGATTACAAGCATGCACCACCTTGCCTGGCTAAGAGCTATCTTTTCTAATGGCATGCTTACTTCTTCTCCTAGGCAAACATCTCTAAACCAGTGTGCTCTGAAGCTGGGAGTGAAGATAACAGCGACCTCTGCTCTAGGAAGTGGCTGTTTGGTGAACTGGGGTGTCTGGGAAGCAGCCTGAGGTATCTCAGCCCATCTGCTCTAGAAGGAACCCATTTTCATAAGAGGTGGAGCAAGGTGCATCAGGACCCCAGGATTCGCAGGGTGCTGTATCTGAGGCAGAGCCCTGGTCCCATGAGTCAGGTCTGGGAGGGACCAAGAAGGAAGCCCCACAGTCACCCAGCACATAGCCTCAGCAATAGAGAGCTGGGGACAGAAGGACAAAAGCTGAGGTCCTGACCTTCCCAGAAATAATAAAAGCAACCAGCTGGGAGCTGGGAGGAGCCAGAGCCCCATGTTCTTGGCTGCGTCAGGGTGAAGGGGGTTTGCTGAGCAGGAAGGAGAGAAGAAGAGGGAGTAATTTCAGCTCAAATACCACAGACTCTCACCTTTCTTATCATATTTTCATAGATTGCTCTTGAATCGATCTTTCTTTATTTGCTCTTTATCCTTAGGACCAGTTCCCAGAGGCATTAAATGGTTGCTTTAATAAATGTTCATTAACCTTCCCCATAGCTCTCTTTCCTCAAAAAAGGTTGATAGATTAGGAATGGAACCATCACATGAGCCAGCTGTACCACTCCTCAGCATCTTTCCAAAAGAACTAAAGTCAGAATACTCTAGTGACACATAAAAATCCATGTTTATAGTAGTACAATTCACAACAGCCAAATTAAGAGAACCAACGTGGATATCTGAAAACAGATGAGTGGAGAAAGAGAATGTGGTGTATACACACAACGGAATTCTACTCGGCCATTAAGAAGAACAAAATTATGTCATTTGCAGGAAAATGGATGAGACTGGAGAATAATATGCTAAAAGAAATCAACTAGTTTCAAAAAGTCAAGAGACGTAAGTTCTCTCTCATATGTAGAAGCTAGAGAGAAACAGAAACTCTAGATAAAATGTCCAGTCGAATAGTGGAAAGAAATGGGGGAGGGTAGAAGGGAGAGGGAAAATGAGGATTGAGGAAGGAAAGAGTTAAAATAATGCTACCTCCGTACATGAAGGTATCACTACCAATCCCACTAACATGTATGAGGGGGCAGGGTGGGCAGAGGATGCAGAGGGAAATACACCACGTGCTGTGTGCAGATATGCTTGTATCACTTTGACATATAATTACAATGCACTAGTAAAAGTAGAAAAAAATTTTAAAAGGCTGAGAGTACCCCTAAAGTCTCTTGTCGCCAATGCTTTTTATTTTAAAGTTTCCCAATCATTCATTGCCCTAGAAAGGCATCCGATTTTCTTTGGGCGCACCCAGGGCTATCTTTTTTCAGTAGATAGGGTAGAACCACAGACTGCTCTAACAGATGGTGAAGGAGTCACTCGACAGCACCCCTTTCCTGTGATCCAGAACCTGCACTGTCTTCTAAGTATTTATGTTTCACCAGCTCCTCGGGAGATCCAACATAAATCACCGCTCAGCGCTGCTCCCGGGTCCTCTGAGCACGCTGCTGGAAAGTGACTAACTCACAACAGCCAATCCTCAAGAGCCGTAGTGAGCCATGGTAAGGCTCCAGAAGCCCCTCTTGCCCATTCTTCTACCCGTGGATCCTCGCAGACCAGTATGATTAGCGCACCCCTTCACGCCACCCAGGGCTTCTGCTCCCAATGAAGTTATTCTTTGGTGGATGGAACCTCCTGAGCCAAGTCTCCTGCACTGTGGCCTGGTGGTTCTGAGTCCTGACGCACCCTAGTGCTGCTGCTGCTCTCTGTCTAGCTCCAGGGACCAACAGGAGGGCACGTGTGAGAGCACCTCTGTGCCATTCTGTGCTGCATTTCAAAATCTTCAAGAGCCCAAACTGGGATTTTCTTTTAATGTGTGTGTGTGTGTGTGTGTGTGTGTGTGTGTGTGTGTGCATGATAGGTGTGATACTGGGGATGGAACCCAGGTGTGCTCTAACACTGAGCTGTAGCCCCAACCCTTGACCCTTATTTATTTATTTATTTATTTATTTATTTATTTATTTATTATCAGGAACCCCAGGCTGAACCCTCAACCGTGAGGCCCCAATAAAGACGCTGCCTGAATGTTGCTGATTCAAACCTCTCTTTATTATACCTCTCTCTCTGGGATCGAGGGCACTACACAAGCAGTAACAAACACAGCACAGAAGCCGTCTCTCCAAATAGTGCTTTTCCAACAGACTCCCAATAACCCCTCTCTCCAGCAATCCACCTTCCACTAGCAACCAGCAACCTTTCCTCCCAGAACTTCTCCAGCAATCCACTCCAGCAACAACCCAGCCAGCCTCTCTCTCACATGCGAGAGGTGGAGGCTCTTAAAGCCACACAGGGCCTAAGCCACGAGGGGTCTCATACAGCTCTCACCTGGGCCGGCCACGAGCCGGGCGTGCTGGTGCATGCGCTCTGGCATGGCGCAGCCCTAGAATGATACCACCTGCAGCCACTTCTGGCACTCTGCCAGGCGCCATCTAGAGGCGGGGTCTTTCCGGCCGGGCTAGGCCCCGGACAATTTATTTATTTTGAAACAAGGTAATTTTAAGTTGTTGGGGCTGGCCTCCAACTTGCAATCTCCCTGTCTCAGCCTCCCAAGTCCTGGGATTACTGGCGTGCATCCCTCCATCTGATTTGTTTTGATATTGCCTTTTTCACTTCCAGCTCTGACAATTTTACATCAGAACATCATAAAGATTCGCTGAGATTAGAGACTGGTAAATATTGTTCCCCAAAGGCTTACCACTCAATGATCCACTAGGATCCTAAATGGGGAAAAACCTAAACAGGAGTTTTAGGTACACCTGATAGAGATACAGTCCCACACAACACATGTGATTCAGACAGTGAAAAAGGAGAAAGAAGAAAATTCATAAGAGAATAGAGAGAAAATGCTACATCAGCTGAAAAGCTAAAATGAAAAGCAAAGGCCTCCAAAATTTTATAATAATTTAAAAAAATATTACAAAGCAATACTGCCTGCCAGATCAAAATTAAATTCCTTCCAATATAGACTGCACGATGGCTGATCTCTGTTTATGACACTTATCTTTATGAATTCATTGAGTTCATAAGGGAGAAAAGCTAAAATAGTATTGGCATTATCTTGCCTCTGTGCTCACGAAGAGAAATGTCAATGTCATAATAAAAATGAGGTATCTTTTACAGATATACACTCCTTTTTACATTATACTGTGAAATTACAAATTTTAAAAAATCAGCCTCCTCTTAAACATGTCCTGATTAATAAAAGGACAGCGAAAAATATCTTCATCTTTATTGAAAGATAATAGAGTTATGGATCCTCAAGATTATTCCTATTTGGCTCTGGAAAATAAATTTTGGACTGTAATAATGTGTTTGGGTATGTTTGTTATTCAGGGAATTCATATTGAGTGAAATACTGAGGCCATGTCGTGAAAATCCACTGAGGAGGAATTAATAAAGTCTCCATATCTTACCTCTGGTTCTCTGATCAGCTCTAGCCTGTAATTCATCTGAATTTGCAAAAGTTTCCATCACCTTTCAGTCTTGGCAAAGCACATTTGCCTTTCTAACTTGCTTGTCTGTCAAGCCTTCGGCTTCCCTGGGGTTAGAAGGGATAAATAAGTATGCATGCGTTTCTTGTGTGTTTTGCAAAGACTTCTTTGGTTGTTGGGAGGAAGAGCCTGGAATATCTCTGCTTGCAGCTTCTGCAGCCTGTATGTGTGATCAAGGAGGCGACAAGAGGATGGAAGGGGTCAAAGAAGCCAGGATTACCAGGAGAGAGTGCCGGAATTTTTAGGGATCAATAGTGGGTCGCCGTTTCCCAAAGTGGCTTCTAAGATCTGTTGACCTTCTCTTATATGAACATTCAAATCCACGTTTTTGGTCATTTGCCCATTTCTGCATATCATATAGTTCACGCTATCTACAGTGATATACAGTCTCCTCATAACTAGGACAGAAAGAAGTGACAGATTTAGACACAAGTGACCTGCGCTGGGTGGCGCAATCCCTCATGGTGGGGCTGACTTTCTAGAGGCAACCCTGCTGCAGAGCTGCAGGGACGTCAGCCTGCTGAAAATCAATCTCTCTCTCTCTCTCTCTCTCTGTTTCTCTCTCTCTGTCTCTATTTTTCTCTCCATCTATCTCTTTATCTCTGCAGGGACGTCAGCCTGCTGAAAATCAATCTCTCTCTCTCTGTTTCTCTCTCTTTTCTCTGTTTCTCTCTCTTTCTCTCTCTCTCTCTCTCTCTCTCTCTCTCTCTCTCTCTCTCTCTCTCTCTCCATCTATCTCTTTATCTCTCTATCTCATACTGGGGATTGAACCCAGGGGTGTTCTACCTCTGAGCTATACCCCTCAGTTTTATTTTTGTTTGGAAAAAATGATCTTGCTAAGTTGCCGAGGCTGGCTCCAAGCCTGTGATCTCCTGCCAGTCTCCCAAGCACTGGGATTACAGGTGTGCACCGTGATGCGGGCTCAGCTGAATCTCACTGCTTGTTAGCGAATCAAAGATACTTCTCATTTGTTTGAGACACACTCAAAATTAACACATAAATCCAAAGGCATTCATTCCATCAAGGCTACATTCTACTATTCTGTGGAGAGCTAAGTATTGTTATGACAGTGGAAACAGTAAGGATGCCAGTCCTAAGCTTGATTTTCCACCCCTGGGTATCTCTTGCCATATTTTCCCAGGCTATTTCCCTGAAACATATGCCTTCCCCTTGCACCAGAAGCTCTCTTGTTAGGATGACCAAGCCCAGCACTCTTCCCCTTGCATCAGAAGCTCTCTTGTTAGGATAACTGAGCCCAGCACTCTCTCCTTGCATCAGAAACTCTCATGAGGATGACTGAGCCCAGCACTCTCCCCTTGCATCAGAAGCTCTCTCATTAGGATGACTGAGTCCAGCACTCTTCCTCTTGCCTCAGAAGACCTCTCATTAGGATGACTGAGTCCAGCACTCTCTCCAGCTGGTCTTGTTCAGCAGTTCCACGGTACGACTTTATTCATGTAGCACAACAGTGGGACTGCTGAACAAGACCAGCTGGAGGGAGAGCTGGGCTCAGTCATCCTAATGAGAGGTCTTCTGAGGCAAGAGGAAGAGTGCTGGACTGAGTCACCCTAACGAGAGAGCTTCTGAAGGATGCTTTCCTCCTTTCCCCTTGGCTTTTGTGACTTAAGCAGGGAAACAGTGATAGACAGAAGCACATCATCACACAGTCAGAAGCTGTGGAGGAGAAGAGAGACTCGGGTCTCTACAGCATGAGGGGCCAAAGGAAGCATCAGTGGGAAATAAATTGAGAAAATGAAGAAAGGAGGGAGTGGGCAGCGGCTGGCTGTCCAGGAGAGAGGAGCACCCGCCTGCAGCGGAAGGACACAGCGGGTACTGAGAGGAAGAATCCGGAGGACACAGAAATCCAACGAGGCCTAGGGAAATGGGACGAGACTTTATTATTTTTTTCTACATGGTCCCAGGAATCGAGTAGGGGCATTCTACTGGAAAACTACACCCCAAGTCCTACTTAATTTATTATTCTGAAATAGGGTCTTGCTAAGTTCCCGAAGGTCTCACTGAGTTGCTGAGGCTGGCCTCAAACCTGTGATCCTCCTATCTTGGCCTCCCAAGTACTGGGATTACAGGAGTGTGCCAGCAGGCCTGGCTGGCTGTTCATTTAATAGTGCACTGAGCAAATTTGTCATTGAATTAGACTTGCAGAATGAACGCCATAAATCATACTATAATAAGGGAGAAAAGAATGTATGAAAATTAGGATTGGATTTGGGAGATGAAGGAGGAAACATTAAGACTGGAGAGAGCTAGACAGCTCAGAGAGTGGGGCATGGATTAGCGTCTCCAGACTCTGGCCCTGCCGGAGCAGCCACATGAAGCTGAGAGGGTAAAGGTTTTACCTCATAACGAATGTGAGGACATGATTTACCATCTTCGATTCCTGAGAACAGGTGACATATGTCATACATGGCCTTGTGAGGAGATAAAGAAAGAAGTACGTGCACAGCTCAGTTTCAGGAACAAAGAAAGGACACTCCATTCAACTGCCAACTGCTACGGTTTGGATTAGTGCCCCAAGGCCCGCGTGTCGGGGACTTGGTCCCCAGCCCATGGTGCTATTGGGAGGGAGGTGGTGGAGTCTTTCAGAGGCAGAGCGTCACTGGAAGTCTTCCACCCATTCGGGGCCATGCCTTTCAAGGGGATGTTAGGACCCTGGCCTTTCCTTTCTCTCTTTTGCTTCCTGACCTCCATGAGCTGAATAGATTTGCTCCACCACATACACCTGTCATGATACACTGCCTCTCCACAAGCCCCAAAGGAACAGAGCCAACTGATCATGGTCTGAAACCTCTAAAACTCTGAGTCAAAAGAAACCTTTCCTCCTTTTAAGCTGATAATCTCAAGTATTTTGTTGCAGTCACACAAAGCTGACTAACACACCAACTTGCTTGAAGTCATTTCATTCTTTACTCCTCTCATGCACGGCATATTTTGCTTTTATTAGGAAACATCTACCAACTAGAATAAAGCAGTTCAAAGCTGGGAAGAGGAAGACAAATGGGAAGAGTCCATTTAGAAATGTGGAGGGAGTTTCCTAGGACTTACAAAGGGTCCCAAGTGTTGAACAGTTGTCTTCTTTCTTTAATCTGAATATATCATTACCACTCTACTCTTGCTGAATATTTTATACAAAGACCTGGGAGGCTAATGTGCAAATTTCTCAGCCAGGGCTGTTTTGCCACTCCTCTCCTTACACACATACCTGCAGGTGATCCTTGGCAATGCCTGGAGATGTTTTGGGTCGTCATTTTGGAAAGGGGTGCTACCGGCATCCCTAGTAGCCAGGGGTGCTACTAAATGTCTACCAATGCCCAGGACAGCCTGCTATGAGAACGAGCTGTCCAGCCTTAAGTCTCAAAAGTGCCAAGGCAGAGCAACCCTGGTGACCTACGCAGTCATATAAATGAAAGACAAGTAGTTTCAGGTGAATTGTTTGTCATCCATTCATTCTTCAGCAAACCTTTAGCAATACCTTCTATGTTCAATGTGCTAGGTGCTCGGATACAGAGACAAAACACACATGATGCTTGCCTTTAAGAATTTGCTAGTTTCTACTTGGGAGGCTGAGACAGGAGGATCATGGGTTCACGGCCAGCCTCCGCTACTTAGGCCCTCCGCAACTTAGTGAGACCCTGTTTCAAAATAAAGAAGAAAAAATAGGGCTGGGGGTGTAGCTCAGAGGTAGAATGCCCCTGGGCTCAACCCCAGTACTGGAAAAAAATTGCTATTTTCAATAAGAACAACATCAAATAGGGTATGAGCATTTAGAATGGAGCAAGATTAGCCCCAGGGCTGCGATCCTAGGGAGCTTTGAGAAATGGGAAGGGCAAAATGGACAGGTGGAAGATGCGCTGAGGAGGAATTGAGGAGAGACACTGGGAAGGAAGAGGAAAGGGGAGAGCAATTTGTGCAGAACAAGAGGCAATCCCCTGCGACGGGCTCAGGGCCAGCCCGAGTGGGAAGACTGGAAGCCAGTATTGGAAGGGAGAGTGTGGGCCGACCGCAGGATACCAGGGAAGCAGGCTAGGCAGGCTCTGCCCTTGCTTATCTGTTGGTTTCTACTGCATCTGATAGAAAAGGGATCCGTTCCGAGTTTTTGAGGAAGGCTGTGGTCAAGAGACCATATGGAGGGGAAGCAGCTCCCTGGTGGCGGAGAGTATGGCCTAGGTCCTCTTAATGACGGGTAACGTGGGTTCTCACACATTAGCCTCAGGGGCACCTGGGGATGATGGGGCAGGGGGAGACAGGAGGGAGGACCACCAAGGGAAGATGGATGTTCATTATGTTGACTGTGGTCACGGTTTGATGGTTTGTACATATGTCGACTTTTACAAAATGCGTATTTGATTGTTTTCTGGTTTGGGTGCTAGGGATGGAACCCAGAGCCCAGGACAAGCTAAGCAGACACTTCACCCTAACCCACAGCCCCAGCCCTGCCAACTGCATGCTTTACAGAGGCACAATTCACTGTATGTATGTCAAGTAGACTTCAACTTAACAAAGTGTGTATGTGCGTGTGCATGTGCGTGTACATGTGTGTGTGTGTGTGTGTGTGTTTAAAGAACCACTAATCTACATCCCCAGCTCTACAGACTATATATTTTACATAGGCACAATTTACTGTATTGTCAACTAACTATACTTCAACTTCAACAAAGCTGTGTGTGTGTGTTTGTGTGTGTGTGTTTACAGAACCACTAATCTACACTCCCAGCCCTACAAACTGTATATTTTACATATGCACAATTTACTGTATTGTCAACTATATTTCAACTTCAACAAAGCTGTGTGTGTGTGTTTAAAGAACCAGTAACATCCCCAGACATACAAACTATATTTTACATAGGCACAATTTACTATATGTCAACTATACTTCAATAAAGCTGTATGTGTGTGTGTGTGTGTGTTTAAAGAATCACCTGGAACCAGGCATGATGGTTCATGTCTATAATCCCAGTACCTGGGTGGCTAAGACAGGAGGATCACAAGTTTGAGGATAGCAGCATATGATTGTAATCCCAGTACTTGGGAGACTGAGACAGGAGAATCACAAGTTCCAGGACAGCCTCAGCAAAGAGTGAGACAAAAATTAATAAAATATATAATAGGCCGGGCGTAGTGGCACACACTTGTAATCCCAGCATTCGGGAGGCTGAGACCGGAGGATCTGGGTTCAAGGCCAGCCTCAGCTACCTAGTGAGGCACTCTGCAACTTAGTGAGACTCTGTTTCAAAATAAAGAATAAAAAATAGGGCTGGGGGTATAGCTCGGAGGTAGAATGCCCCTGAGTTCAATCCCCAGTACCGCAAAAAAATAAAATAAAATAAAATAAAATAAAATAGGGGTTGGAGTGTAGCTCGGTGGTAGAATGCCCCTGGGTTCAATTCTCAGTACTGCCAAAAGGGAAAGATGTAGTAGAGTTTCTGACTACATAGATTGGAGTGGGGCTGGAAATCTTGCCTTTCTAACCCACTTCAAGAAGCACTACTCTTTAGTGACCTTGGATAAACCCAATTCTCTTCCCCTTCTGTATCAGACTTTCCTGTCAAGTTCCCTCTTGAAGGAATAGTCCACCTACACTAATTTTACCTCATCAGGTACTATTTATCGTTGGTCAGTGCAATCTGACTTTTGCCGTCCACTGCTCTAACAAAATTTCTCCTTCAATGATTACAGATAATGATAATCAGCAATTACTTAGTAGGCATGTGTCAGCGTTGCTCTGTTCAACTAGAGTTGTCCCCAGGATACCTCTGTGCTTGGAGACCCTACTCAAGGAAATGCAACCTAATCTGGGACATCATCGAACTGAAGCTCATTTAGGAGTATACTTTCATAACAAATCTCCCAACTCTCGGCCAGTCACAGGAGCCGAGTTCAGTCCATCCCAGGCAAACCCAGCCGTAACCAATCAAAACCGAATGTGCACCTCTGTGAGTGCCCCCGCCTATTCTGCAGAGCAGAGCAGAGCAGAGCCCTCTGGGTCTCTTCTGCTCCCAGTGTGACAGGGCCCCTTTGGACTTTAAAGCCCTAAAATGGCTTTCCTCCAACCTCAGATTGTCATTCTCTCTGTTTCAATGGGAGCTGAGAAACAGCCCCAAAGCCCAGGCAGACCCAGCAAAGGGTTAAAAACAGGAATTGTGGGTGTTATGTGGCAGCACAGCCCTGCTCATTTACATGCACTGATTCTTTGCTGTTTGTCCCAATGCGCCCACTCTTTTTTTCTATAAAACCCATTTCATTTCCTGAGACCCCCAAAGATGGAGATTTGAAACACAAAACGTCTTCTCTGTCTTCCTCCAGGCCAACTTTGAATAAACCTGCTGTCCTCCAGTCTCTGTCCCCCCAGCTTTCCTGGGGCATGGAGGGGTACAACCTTGTTCCTGGTAACACCAGGACGGCCTTGATCAGTTAAATGCTGTTGAATTAATCTGGCTAAAGTTTTTAGCAATTCTAAATACTTTACCTGTATATTAACTCTTAAGTCCTTGCAATAAACAAATGAACTAGACACTATTTTGGTCTCTATTTTATTTTGGTCTCTATTTTTATTAGTGTAAACATTTTTACAGTTTTTTTTTTTTCTTTGTGGCACTGGGATTTGAACCCATGGTTATTCTACCTCTGCAATACAGCCCCAGACTTTTTTATTTTTATTCTGAAGCAGGGTCTCCAATTTGCTGATGCTGGCCTTGAGCCTGTGATCCTCCTGTCTCAGCCTCCCAAGGACTAGGATTACAGGCACGCACCCCACACCCAGCACAATCTCCATTTTAATATGGGAAAACTAAAGTAGTGAGAGGCTAAGCAAGTGAAGTGAGAATGAAGCCGGGATGTGTGGCTTCCGAGTCTGATTCTTAACTAGCGCTTCTCACCTGCAACCTTCACGGCCTCTTTCCCTCGACCACAGAGAAGGGAACGGGGAGATCCACCAGTGACAGCAGAGCTGGCCTGGCGCTCACCGCTAGCACTGTCATTCTCCTACTGGACGTACGTGATCCTGTAAGATGCCGATCTGTGGCAAGGCTACCCAGAGACTGTGGTAAACTGAGTCAAAGCAAGGCGACATCATCATTTTGTCTAGAATCAGACAAAAACAAGGTCACTGTGCCATCCACAAAACGCCAATCACCCCTTTCCCATCCATCATAAGTGACAGCCACTTCTTCACAGCACTTCAAGTACAATTTTATCCTCCTTCTGTCTCTCCCTCCCAATGTGGAAAACTTATCAAGATACCCACTCTGACAAGACCCAAGCAGAACGAGTCTCTGCTTTCTCAGACTCTGCAACATCACAATGCCAAAGCCGAGCCCCATAGCAGGCTCTCACGCCATCTTACTGACCTAGCCCGTGATCCTCTTACCCACTCTGACAACATCCAATCAGAACGAGTCCCTGCTTTCTCAGACTCCCCCACACCACCAGGCAAAGCCGCACCCCCATGACAGGCTCTCACGCCATCTTACTGAGCTAGCCCGAGATCCTCCATGGTATGACGCTTCCCTCCCTGGATCAAGTCATGAGCCCTTTTCACTTGTTGGAAATCCTTTCTTCCTTGGTTCCTGAACACCATTCTCTGCTGGTTCTCTTTCTAATATTTGACAGCTTCCAATAATTTCCACCTCCTGGCCTTCATGTCTTTTTGTAATTCTCTGTCCTCAAGTACGGGCTGGTCCTAGGGACTTGCTTCTAATAAGCAGAACACACCAAAAACAACAGACGGTCCTCTGGGGAGTAGGTTACAAAAACCTTCTGGATTCCTTGTTTGCCCTTTCGCAGTCTCCCACTTGTTTATCATGAAGGATCCAGTAGCTATGTTATAAATTGCTGTTGTAAGCCGGGCGTGGTGGCACACGCTTGTAATCCCAGCATTTGGGAGGCTGAGACCGGAGGATCCGGGTTCGCGGCCAGCCTCAGCTACCTAGTGAGGCACTCTGCAACTTAGTGAGACCCTGTTTCAAAATAAATAATAAAAAATAGGGCTGGGGGTGTAGCTCGGAGGAAGAATGCCCCTGAGTTCAATCCCCAGTACCGCAAAAATAAATAAATAAATAAATAAATAAATAAATAAATAAATAAACCGCTGTTGTAGAAGCCCATGGAGAGTGGTCCTCCTGGAAGAAAGCCTGTGAATTTTCAGGTACTGACGCTAGGTCTCCAGAGAATAGCCACTGAGGAGCTGAGGCCCTTGGAGAACTGAGTCCTGCCAACAACCGCCTGGGTTATGTAGGAACCGGAACCTCCCCCAGTCAAGCCACAAGAGCATTGTCATCCTAGATGACACTTTAACTGTGGCTTTGGGAGAGATTTTGAAGAGACACAGCCAGCCAAGCTGTGCTGGATTCCTGGCCTGCAGAAACTGTAAGACAGTACATTTTGTGTTATTTTTATTATTATGCTTTTGTTGGTGCATTATAGTCTCACATCATAATGTAAATCATGTTGAGAGTGACACACATGCACACAGCACTTGGTGCCCCTCCCTGCCTCCCCATTTCCCCCCTTCCCAATACAGAGGACTGAGATTGACGTTGCTATATCCACACATGTACACATAGTCAATAGTAGTATTTCCATTAATGAACCTCAGTCTTCCCCCTCCCCTTCCCTTAGATCTCCTCCCTGGCTCCACTGAGGTTTCTCCTCCATTGTCTGGAGTCCCTTTGGTATCCCAGTTACTCCCTAGCTTGTACATATTAGAGAAAGCATATGACCCATCACTTTCTGTGACTGGCTAATCTCACTTAACATAATGTTCTCCAGGTCCTTCCATTTTCTAGCAAGTGACATAATTTTGTTGTTCTTTATTGCTGAGTAGAATTCCATTGTGTTTATTTCCCATAATTTTGTCATCCATTCATCTGTTGATGGACATCTAGGTTGGTTCCATAATTTGGCTATTGTGAATTTCCTGCTATGAACATGGGTATGCATATATTACTGTAGTTCTCTGATTTCGGCTCCTTTGGAAAGATATCCAGGAGTTTTTTGTCATTTTGAATTGTGGGTCAATTTGTTACACAGCCATAGGTAGCTGTTACTAGACTCCCATAATAGAGATTAATTATTTGATAGCATGCACCTAACTGTGTTGCCAGCATAGACTCTTTCATGGCTGACCACTGCCCTAAGCCAAAGGCTCACAGTCTGACTTCCAGTGCTGACATACCCTTTGCTTTAGCTATGATTAACTGTTCTTGGGTCCCACAACAGACCAAGGCCGTTGTTCTCTCTGCGATGTTGATTACATAATTGAAGCCTTCCAAAGCCCAGAGAAACAGGAAGAAATGGAGGCAGGGAAGTTAGAGAAAGCACACGGACATGAGGAAACAAATATGATAACCTGGACAGAAGAGGGTTCCTGGCTAGAAGAAGACAGAAGATACAGGAATGATAGCAGAAATCCTCTGGCTTCAAAGAGAATGAACTGTGAACTGCAGCAAAACATGAACTTGCCCGCTGGAGGGATGGAAGGCATCCTCTGGAAGAGAACCAGTCTGGTCCTTCACTGGAGTTACATTTGTAGCTGGGGGGTATGGGGGGGGGAAAACCTTAGGTGAAAGGATATTGTTGCTATTTTTGGCCAAGCAACATGAGCAGCCGGAGGCACAGGCAGATGCCCAGGGCCTGGCTCCCCGGAGCGCCAGCATGCAATAGCCTCTGGGTGCACTTACAAACAGTATTTTTAGATGTCATTTTTTGGCTCTCAGAACTTTCGGCTATCCACTCTCCACCCTTAAATTAGGTTTCTTCCCTGTGGAATGTCAGGTATTGCATGAGGAAACCAGATCCGCTCTGCTCAAAATTGCTATTAAATCTCCTTTTCAGAGTGTTGTTTTTATTTTTCCTGTGAGGGGTGGCCATTCGGTCCAAGAGAGTTTGTAAAAACAGAGCCTTTGCTAGAGACAGCAAAGCTGAGAAATATTTAACAGGATGCAAATCCGGCAGGCACTAGGCTCCTGGACTGAAAGAGAAGGAAGGGGACCCATCTACTCTTTGAAAAAGGAAATGTGCTAAAATGCAGACATTAGCTGGGTTGAGTTTCTCTGGGGGTATAACAAAATCGTGCATCCTCTTGGGAGGCAGGACGAGAGGACGATGTGGAGTGGTGGAACACAGATCCTCTTTGCAGAGTGGAGAGAGGGGTAGGGGAGCGCCTTCCTGCATTATCCCAAAGGAAGCTGAGGACTGGGTGCCTGGGGTGGAGACAGGTGGAAGTTTTTAACAGCAGGGAGAACAGCTCCGCCAGGGCTAGCCAGAGGGAACATTTAAAAAAACACTCTAGTCACTGTTTAGGATGCAGGTCTTTGTGCAGAAGAGCACAACTGAAAAGGAATGAGATATACCAGTGTATCTTGTTATCCTGGAACCACAGATCTCAGGACCCAGGAAAGGCCTCAGCCATGATCAAAAGATTTCTTGTATTGATCATCTAAAGTCCTAAAGAGGGTTTTTTTTTTCTTTTTTTGGGGGGGAGGGTGGATAACTGGAGATTGAACCTAGGGGCATTCTGCCTCTGAGCTACACTCCTGACCCTTTCCTATTTTGAAACAGGTTCCTGCTAGTTTGCTAAGTTGTAGAGGGTCTGGCTAAGTTGCTGAGGCTGATCCTGAATCTGTGACCCTCCTGTCTCAGCCTCCCAAGTACGGGAGTGCACCACCAAGCTCACCTAAGAGGTTTCTTAATATGAAAAGCATGAGTATTTTAACTGGTTTATGAAGTTCTAGAACTAATAATATACACTAACACAGAGTTGTCCTTTTCACTTTTATTTTTATTGCTTGCTTTTTTCCCCCTGCTTTTCCCACTCTCCTTCTTCCATTCCCCTTTTCCACTAGAGACCCACCAGGAACTAGGCAGTACCCACTGTCAGGGAGCTGCTGCTCCGACCAGATGCCAGAGGTCCAGCCCTGGAGGTGTTCACGGCTGCATGCGGCTGTGTGCTCCTGGGCCTGAGCCCGGGGCAAACCAGCCTCTAGATCCAGGTCTTCACCTGCTGGTTTCTCCTGTTGCCTCCAAACCTCTGCCCCTGCAGCTCTCCAACCGGAAGTGTCCTGAGGGTGCAGTTCTGCAGACCTCCCACCTCCCCGTGCTATGGTTTGACTTCATGGTTCCAAAATCCAGGTGTTGCCAAAGTGATAGTATTAAGAGGTGGGGCCATTAGGACCAGAAAGCAGCTCCAAGTCGGCCCTTATGAAAGAGGCCCTGCATAGCATTGGGCTGGCTCGTTCCTCTGCTCTTGTACCATTCAAGGACGCAGCAAGAGGTTTGCACCAGATGCCAGTCTGGATTTTGCAGCCTCCAGCACAGTGAGACATACATTCTATTATTCCTTCTCCCTCCTCTTCCTCCTCCTCCTCCTCCTCCCCCTCCCTCTTCACCTCCTCCTTCACTGAGCTGTAACCCCATCCCTTTTTATTTTGAGACAGTGTCTTGCTAAGTTGCCCAAGCTGGCCTTTAACTTGCAACCTTCCTGCCTCAGCCTCCCAAGTAGCTGGAATTACAGGCGCATGCCACAGGGTCCTGATAAATTTCTCTTCTTTATAAATTATCTAGTCTCAGGTAGTTTGTCATAACAGCAGAAACTAAGGTGCTTAGCCTGCTTCCCTCGCCCTTAGAAGTTCAATCCTCAATTCATCATCATTGAAATGATGTCTACTTATACTGATGTGATCTCATCTAATGTCGGCCCTCCCCTTTCTCCCCCACCCCCCCATCATTCCTAAAGGTCCCTTTGAAGTCCAGTCCATCAACAAAACCCCAGCGTATCTTCTGCTTCATGCTGAATATTCCGTCCCTCTCCTTACTCTATCTCAGGGGTCAGTAAACATTTTCTGTAAAATGCCAGACCATATATCCTTTAGGTTGGCTTTGTGGGGCATTTGCTCTTGGGGCAGCTATAACTTTGTCATTCTAGTGCTAAAGCAGCCATAGAGAATATCTAAACCGACGCGTGCAGCTGTGATCTGATGAAACTTATTCAGACCTGGCCCAGGAGCGGACATTTCCTGATCCTCCGTGGAAGCCTGGCTGCTTTCCTGAGGCTGCTGCTTCTCGCAGCGTCAGGTGAAGGTTGGTTTTCTCTTAGGTTGTCTGGAGATCAGAGCTGTCAATCACCAACCTCTCTTTTATGTCCCCTTATTCTTTGATGACTTGACCCCTTCACTCCTAACCACGCCATCACTCTTTGGAGACTCCACAAGTGGAAGATGCTCCATCTGACAGCTTAGCTCCTCAGTTCCTTAATCTTTTAGAGTCAATAATCCCCCTCACCTCAGCCATACACTCACAAAGTAATGCCTAGACCTTGATATCATGACATAGAAAGCCATGCCCTAGACCCTGACATCACCGGTCACCACACCATGCCCTAGACCTTAATATCACCATCCATGAAGACATTCCCTAGACCTTGATGTCATCACATAGAAATCCATGCCCTAGACCGCGACATCACCGGTCACCATGCCATTGCCCAGACCTTGATATCACTCACAAAGCCATGCCTTAGACCGTGACATCACCAGTTACCACACCATTCTCTAGACCTTGGTATCACCACTCACAAAGCCATGCCCCAACCTCGACGTCACCAGTCCCCACACCATTCCCTGGACCATGAGTGCAAACATCTCCGCTCCAGCTGTCAGCCCGTGTCCTCCAGCTCTCCTCGAGAGTCCGCCCCATGGGTTCCCTGAATTCACTGAGACTTCCATCACTGGCCGTGCCTCCTGCCACAAATCAGTCCCTTCTCCTCCTCACTTCTCTCCCGGACCTGACAGTCAGCACGAGGACACACGCAGAGCCCCTCGTCCCTCTGCTTCCTCACCTCACTCCACCCTGGACACGCCCAGACCCCCTACATCTGTACCCTGCAGAGCAGTTCAGCGTGGGAAAATACCGGTGCAGCCACACTGATGGACTCACTGCAAGACAAATACACCAGCCGTAGTTTACTGCGTCCCCAGGTGCCAGGGCCACAGTGTCGGGAGGCGGGGCCTTTGGAGAGGAGTGTAGATCCTGAGGGCTCCACCCTAATGAATGGACTGATACCCGTATAGAAAGGCTTAAGGCTGTGAGTTCCATTTCGTGCTCTCTCTCTACCCTCTTAAAGTTGCTACCACCTCCAAACCTGCATACTGGGGACTAAGATTCCGGCATCTGAACCTCTGGGAGACAAAGTATATTCAAACCATCTCGGTTAGCCAGAGGGGACGTTATCTCAACACACAGGTGACGCCCACCACCTTGCCCTAGTCTATTGGTTAGAAGCCCGCGACAGCTCCTACCTGTACTCAAGGGAGGGAATGGTGCAGAGGCAGGAATACCAGTAGGGAAGTCGCTGGGGTCATCCTAGGGTTTGTCTGACACAAACACTCAGATCGCATAGGAATATACGGCCCTTGTAAAGGTTTTAACTTTCTCTCCAAGAGAGAGCGCCGTTGGAAGGCTTCATACTGAGAAAGGACGTGCTGTGGCTGGTGTTTTTCACAGGATCACTCTGCTTGGCAGTTCAAAGTAGACTTCAGACGCCCACGGGCAACAGGGGATGGATCAGCAGTGAAGAGGCTGTTCCAGCCACCCAGGTGAGAGGTGATAGAGGTAAGTTCAGGGTGGTGGCCACAGGGAAAGTAAGGCAACGTTCTGGATGTTGTTGAAGGCAGAGCCAACTTGATTTGCTAACAGGTGTCAGATGTAGAAGGCAAGGAAAGGGGAGGAGTCAAGGGTCATCCCAGGATTGGGGCCTGGACCACTGCAATGATGAAGTTGTCATGAACTAGGATGGAGAAGATTGAGGAAAAGCAGGTTTAGGGAGAACATCGGGGCTCTGGTTAGGAGACCTTTGAGCTGACAGCCATTTGAGACAGGTCAATTAAACTGGATACATTTATCCTCAGAAAGAGAAGTGATGGGTCCTTGTTGGAACAGCTGCCTCTTCCAGATACGGTTTTTGTTCCACACCTGCAGCACATCTGCAAACATCACTGTCTGAGTGCTGGTAGAGTGCTTCGGGTATAGGCACGGGCTCCTGAATAACATCGTCTGCATCAGAGGACTCAATTCTGGGCAAAGAAATACAGTGATCACATGACCACAGGACACATCTCACTTCCGGGAAGCAGTGAGAATATTAGAATGACTTATTGAAGTTTTCAAGAAGGCATGAGCTTGGTGATGCTGTCCTTCAGGATGGGAGTCTAAGTTTTGAACTTTTGGTTGATGTAGAATGCTGCGTCTCTAGTGGCTAGATGTCATGAGTTCAGGACAGAGGTGATAAAAGCAGGACCAGCCCTTTACCACGGCTCCTACTGACTCATCCATCCAGCAGCCCTAAGCTCCAACGTGTTGAGAAGTTTAGAGCCCACAGCTGGATGATGGCTCTGGGCACCGTAAGACTCCCCTGGAAGCTAGCCCAAGTCTACAACCTGGTCCATTTGGACTCTTTGAGATGGGAGACGAGCAGGCAAGGAGCCCCTGTGTAGGCAGGGGAAATAATTCTGATTATCATGAAGATGTACAGGTTAACAGGGGGGCCTTGTGTGGAGCTGGGAACACAGGTCCTGCACACGCTCCCAGCACTGTCTCTGACTTCAGCAGCAGGTGTGCTGCGGGGTCTGGCCTTTGCACCTCTGCTTCTCTTCTTTAGGACTTTCTCTGAAGTGGCAGTAGCCCACTCTGTTGAGGACAGGTGACTGGAAGTTCATGGGACTGAATGCCTTTGAGACAACCAGAGCAGTGGGTGATGGGCCCTGATGGGAAGTCCCAGCCTCTGTCTTCTGCCGGGATCATTCAGAGTTCCATTCAGCACGGGTCATCAGGGGAGTCCCAGTGGGACTGAGCCTCAGCTGCCTCCAGGGGAAACCAAGGCAGTGACGCGCAGGAGCTGGGCTTTTACTCCTTGGTCCTGTTACAGTTTGGATACAGGGTGTCCCCTGGAATGCTCAGATGTTGGCGATGCACGATATTCAGAATACTGAATTGAGTCAGGGCTCAAATAACTAAATCAGGCCTCTGACCTCATCAGTGTGTAAATCCCTTGATGGGTCAATAATTCGAAGGGATTTACTGGGTGGTGACTAGGCAGTCAAGGTGAGGCTGGAAGAAGAGGTGGGTCCCTGGGGGTATGGCCTTGAGGACTGTATCTGTTCCTTGTCTCTTTCTTTCTCTTTCTCACTCTCTCTCTCCCCCTACTGGCTGCTATCCTTTACTACACACTGCTGCCATGATGTCTACCTTAGAGTTGGCCAACTCTGGACCAAACCGCGGAAACCTGAGCCCAAATAGCCCTTTCCTCCTGCGTGTTGTTTGTTCCAGGCATTCTGGTCTCAGTGATGGAAGAGTGCACTAAAGCAGTCCCTCTCACTTCCCTTCCGGCCTGTGTCTACCCATCACCTCTCACTAGATCACTGCATCTAAATTCCTCCTCCTGTCTTCCGGCCAGCAGTGTGTGACCACCCACTGGACTGCCCGGTGGAGTCCTGGAGGCGAGGCCTGTGCGCCTGTGCTCGGCGAGTGGTCCTTGCAATATGGGGCTGCAGGACAGGTTGGGGAGCCCCCAGGAGCAAGCCCAGGCTTCCCAGGGCGCCCTTCCTCCTTCAGCGCCAGTCTGTTCGCCTCTGGGCTCCCTTTGCACAGATAATCATTTCAAATTCTAGCTTGTTGTTTTAGATCTATGGCTTCAGAAAAATCTATATTGATTGGGAAACGTTGAACACTTCTTCCTGACTACGCCAGATAGGCTGTTATTCATAACTCCTATCTTTAAATCACGGTGGACTTGAATTTGATGTAAATAAGGCACTGCATATTCATGCATTGTTTTATTGCTTTTAGGCTGAAGTTCCCACTTCATTTACATGATTTCCATTCAGAAAGAGCATCTCCTAAAAGACAGGGAGTAAATTTGTGTCAGTCTTGTTGATAAGCAGTTAGGTGCTCACTTTCTGTATTTTTTTAAGCCACTAGTGAAATAGTCCCTTTCTTTAGGATGAGGACTTCTTCTGTTCGTTTAGTTATGACTATGAATAAAATCATCACACGTGGAAAAGAAGTCTTTTCAATTTATGTGCATTCTTTCTTACCGAAATCAGTTCAGAACTATCATCTTGACAGATGGCCTAAAGTATGAACAGACCGAATTTCCCAGAGGTCAGACTGTGGCAGAGAGAGGAAAGAAGGAAAGAGGTGGTTCAAATTGAGCGTGCCATATAAACCCGTGACGTTCAGGTGCTGCCTTGCCGTACGTCGCCCCAGCTCAGATGTTACGAGAGATGCCAGCTTTGTTGGCTCTCTAATGGACTGCTCGTAGCTCGCAAGCCGGTGTCCCTGCTCATGATCTTCCTTTCAGAGAGGACGTTTCTTTCTAATGAATTGTGCTCCACAGCGAGAATGGCACTGTGGTTTATGGAGCAGCCTGTCCCCTGATTGAAATGAACTTGATAGAGAGTTGGAAGATCTTTCCCGGGCATTCCGATAGCTGCTCCAAGCACAAGCCCTCTGATGACTGACAGTGATCACACGGCTTTGTGAGCACTGTCCTCTGGTCTCACCCAGCTCTCACCTCCCTCTGGGTTCCTGGAATGGAGAGGTGGGGACAACACCAGGTTTCGTGGCCAAACAGTCCTTCTGACCCCTTAGGAGCACACATTTATCTGGACTAAATAGGTAATAAAGCTAAAAGAAATTCCTTATTATGCCACATACTGATTGGGGTAATTAAAAGACAGCTATTCAAAAAACTGGTTCAAATCTTATCTCTTCCCAATTTAATGACAGTTTTTGTTTGTTTTACTTACCAGCCATATATAGAAAACAAACATTAGGTTTATTGCTTATATTTAAAAGCCACAGTGCAGGATGTAGGTTAATGGTAGAATGCTTGCCTACCATACTCAAGACCTTGGGCTCAATTCCCCGTGCCAAAAAAAAATCTCATAAAAACCATGAAGGTCAGCTGGGCATGGTGGCACATGCCTGTCATCCTAGTATTTGGGAGGCTGAGACAGGAGGATCGCAGGTTCAAGGCCAGCCTTGGCAACATAGCAAGGCCTTCAGCAACTTAAGGAGACCCTGTTCCAAATCAAAATTAAAATGGGACTTGGGAAGGGGGTTACTCAGAGGTAGAATGACTCTGGGTTCAATCCCCAGTACCACAAAAACAAACAAGCAACCCCAGAAAGGTCAAGGCGGTGGCAAGGGCATGGGTTTGATTAGTGCCAGTGTCAGAACAAATGGAAGTCCTGTGTTTCTCTGACTGCGTTGGCGAGGGAGCCTTGGTTCCATGATGCTCTGAGCTCTGCTGAGACTGGCTCATGTCTACACTGGATGGGAGCTCTCAAGCCAGAAGGATGGAGAGGAGAGGAGGGGAGGGGAGGGG
>PVLC010025185.1:0-23908 GCA_004027655.1 Graphiurus murinus
TAGATGAAAAAGAGAGATCCTCGATAAGCAAAGAAATTGATTTAATTGTAGTGGATTCATGGGGCAGAGGGACACCCTAAAGCACATGATGTACTTACACAATCATATCAAGGTCACTCACTGAAGTGAACCTTAGGGGGAGGGAGGGGGAGGGAATGGGGAGGGAATCGGGGAAGGGGTCAAATGAGAATTGTGTGCAAATATGTTAACAATTTGTACTTAACAAAGATGTATGCTATATTGCACGAGTTACTGCAATAAAAAAATTTTAAAAAAATACATATATAGATATATAAAAAAAATATTTATAGCCTAAAATACCATTTAAAGATTAGAAATATTCTGAAAATGTAGATGTAAAAATCTATAAACACTGAAAGGTCAGGAATGTTGCTATGAATTCCTTCTTCTAAGGATGTCATTCAACAGAGTAATCAAACCTTTATGTCTCAGTCACAATTATTGAAATAGTTTGATATACTGAAAAGTGATGTCTACTTTGTGATATTTTAATAAGCTAGGTTTATGATTCACAAATGGCTAATCTTATGGTTCATGCCTAAAATGTCCTCTTCTCCCATAGTCTATTTGATTCTCGCCTTTAATCCTAGAGCAGGCCAGTTAAAACATTTGTAAAATAGTTTGTCAATGTATCAAAATAAGCCTCATTATAGAGTGGTCTTACAGTACTACTGAACTCTTAACTGAGGTTAATTTTGAGCCCATATTTATGAGCCTACAGAGGGTCATTACATTTTAGGTTTCAATTTGTTTACAAGATGCAATATTCATACAAAACATTTCAAACTAAATTGTTATGACTATTTCACTATTAATTCTGCCTTCAATGTCAATCTGTTTTTCAGCTGGAAATGTTATATCCTACCAATGCAAAAACCAGCAGGGAAAATGCCTATGAATAGTATATACCATTTGCATACTGAGGAACAAAGTAAAAACATCCCCAAGTTTTACTCTAGAATTTCCAAAGACAGTTTCTGTATACTTATCTCACTAACCTACACTTTGTGACACACTTCTTCCCACCTCTCAAGAAGCTGCAATGCATGGGCACACTTGTAACACTATACCAACATTTCTAGCACCAAAGGGTTACACAAATTATAAATGTTTATTTTCATCCTATTTTAGACCCTAATGAGTCCTCTATAGTGTCAGAACCCTAGTGCAGTCCTAGGCACATAACACACATTTGATTACAATTCAAAGTTTACTACAATAAAGCAAAAATTGAGAAATAAAATGGGAGATTATATTGTATAAAATTGTTATTTAAAGGAAAAAAAGTATATATTTATTCCATTAATTGAAAATGTTTCTAAGATCAGTTTCATCCCCTCCAACTCAGTCAAATTCTGAGTTCTTTAAATACATTTATCTGTCCCTTCTACAATTCCTCCCCTGTAACCTCAAACAAAATCATCATGATACATGGCTTTGAAGACTAGTTTTTACAACTCAACAACATACCATAATGATTGGGATAAGACTTATTTAGCTGAGAGAAAAAATCTACTTTCCTAATATACCAAATATAAACACTCTTTGCTAGCCTTTTATGACTTCCCATGATACAATCCCACTCAACCAAATCCAGATCCTTATTGTGTAACTGCTGGAAAAAGGAACGGTGCTAAACATAGTCTATTCTCTCAAGAAGCTTATCATACAGTGACATATTTTCACGAACAACTATTATAGTTAGATTATGATAGTGCCCCCAAGAGAGGCATGAACAGAGTGCTTTGAACTTTTATAGCAGAAAAGATCAAACTTGGCTTTACAAAGAAGGTGGAGAAGTTACTTTTAGAAAGAGATGGAACATCTTTGTTTGAAGAACCAGAGGGAATGGGGGGGGGGACAAGCAAAGAAGAAAAATAAATGTAGAGGTAAGATGTTTGGACACTCTACAGTGTAAAGCTCATTTTCTCCATAAAAGTGAAGGCATGCACTAAATTAGGGGAAAACAGCACAGTGGTTTGAAATTGTAAATAGTCATCCTGTGATATTTGATAAATGACAAGAGATGAGGAAGATAACTAAGAAGCAGAAAGTAGAGCTATCTAAGGGTAATCAGCATGGACTTCAGCATAGGTATGTGAAGTGACTTGTCATGGTCAGTAGCCAGTGGCAGTGCTACTCAAACTCGGTTGGCTTCCCATCAGGAACTCTTTCAAGACCTTCAATGACTGCTCTAGTTACAGTGTTTCCTCACTGCCACAGAGGTATGCTATGGTCATTCTTATCTCTATGCTTTTGTGCCCACCAAATACATTTTTCTGCTGTATCAAGTCTGCTACATTTGTTGAAGAAACTCCCTGGTGGTTCTATCCAGATCTTACTGATCTTCCTGTAAACTACACTCATGGCAGCATATGGTTTTCACTACAAATTGGCATTTAAACATATTTGTAATAGACTGATGTTTTTAATTGTTTCATAGATGAATAACCTCCCCCAACAGACTGAAAATTAAATAAGGGGTCATATTTATAACATTTGTTTCAGTGCTCTACCTCTTAGCTGCACCCCCAACCCTATTTTATTTTTTATTTTGAAACAGGGTCTCACTAAGTTGCTGAGGCAGGCCTCAGGCCTGTGATCCTCATGACTCAGCCTCCCTAGTGCTGGTATTACAAGCATATGACACCACATCCACCTAAATGTTCTTAATGATTGCAAAAACTAAATCATTTAACTATTTCTCTTGCTTCTCATTAGAAAAAAAAATACAAAAAAAAATTATAAAAAGGTCCAGAAAAATCTCATTTGACTCATTCTTATTTTATAAAATAGAAATAAAGACTTTATGAAAGACTTTATGGGACATGATTTAAAAAACATATAAACCTGAATAAAAATTAATTCTTATACAAATAGTTACAGAACTTTTTGGGGGGTACTCATCTAACTTTTGAGCAGCCCATTCTTTGATATCAGCCAGAAAAAAGGTACTAATGATTCTAACTTTCTGCATTTCTCCCATTGCAAATAATTTTTAAATTATAAAATATATGAATGCATCTTATTCAATTCTTTAAATAACTATGGTTTACAAAATAAAATGTACCTACTAAGACCTTTCTCTAAGCATTTATTTATACATAAGTACAGGGGTTTATGTTTGTATATTTGTCTTCATATTGCTCTATCTTCACATAGAAGTATGTTTTATCCTGTTAAAACACTAAAACATTTCATGAGCTGGACACAGCCTATAATCCCAGTTCTTGGGAGGTTGAGACAGGAGCATCACAGGTTTGAGACATGCCTCAACAACTTAAGACTCTGTTTTAAAATAAAAAATAAAAAAGGTTGAGGGTGTAGTTTGTAGGTAGAATGCTTTTGAGTTCAAACTCCAGTACCAAAACAAAGTATTTCCTGATCTGTGTGTACCATATCCTTCTCATCATTGCCCAATTGATGCTATTTGTTTCTAATTTTTGAAAAAAAAAATTCTGTAATGAATACTCTCATATATATATTTTTATGTACATGTAAAATATTTGACAAATAGGATATAGTAGTGATAATGCCCAAAAACTTTGAGAGAAGGCAAAATGGTTATCATCTCCTATATAGCAAGCTAATATTAGAGAAGAAAGTCAACATGTTGCACAGCTTATTCTCAGAGATAGTTCAATCTTGTGAGACCTACAGAGAAAGTGGATCCCTAAACCTGTGACACAGTATGGGCTGTGTCAAAATTCACCATCCCAGCCAGAAAAGCCATAGGGAAACTACACTAATAAGTCCATTTGGAATTAAATTCAACACTATACAACAGACAGATAACTCAGGGTACACTGGCAAGTGGAGGGTATTTCCTAAGAAGGCCTGCCCTTCCATAAAACTGGAAGATATATATCACCACAGGTACACATAACTCACAGAAATACAAGAAAGGAAGAGTACAGAAGGGCGGGGGGGGGGGGGGAGCTAAGGTAACTAGTCCAAAAGTTTCTAACTGTTTAGTAACTGATTCTTAATGATATTGAAGCGGATGAAATGCCAGATGATTGAAAAGTATGATGTTAAAAATGATCAATAAATTAAAAAAGATAGAAAAATAGCTGAATAAATTAAGGAAGATATGAAAAAACAATAAGGAGATGGAGGGGGTGTGGAGGGAGATGTGGAGATCTTGTGAGCATGTATGTTTTTATCACATTGAACCTATGATGTATAACTGTAATACACTACTAAATTAATCTTACAAAAGAATCAAATCTTGAAAATGAAAATCTCAGATCAAATAAAAAACTTAAGACAAGCTTCACCAACAGACTAAATCAAGCAGAAGACAGTATATATCAAGCCTTGAAGACAGAGTGGATGAACTAACACATTCAGATAGTATTAAAGAAAAAAATATGAATAGAACATACAGATCTTTGGAACAACATTAAAGGTCAAACATTCGAAACATAGATAACCATAGAACACCTATTCAGTGAAAAATTCACAGCAAATTTTCTAAATCTTGGGAAAGATATGGACATTTAGGATCTCAAATCGACTTGACTAGAAAAGATCCACTCTGCATATGATAGTTAAACTGCCAAAAGCCAGAACAAAGAAAGAATATTGGATACTGTAAGAGAGAAACACCAATTCGCTTATAAAGGCAAACCCATCAGAACAAGAGCAGACTGCTTAGCACAAACTAAAAGTCAGGAGGACATGGAACAATATATTTCAAGCCCTGAAATACAGTAATTGCCAGCCTAGATTATGACATCCAGCAAAGTTATCCTTCTGAATCAACATAGAAATAAAGACCTTCCAAGATAAGCATATACTAAAGGAACTCATAACCACTAAATCAGATTTACAGAAGATACTTATAATGAAATACGACACAGAAAAGAGAAAGCTTGCTTCCTCTGTGTTTGTCTTGATAACACAATCTCAAGAGCATGGGAAAGAATAAATTTCACTAGATGAGTACATAAACAAATGAGAATTAGGAAAGAATAAAACATGATTAATTCAACAAACCATCAAATCTCTAAGATGAATAAGGGGAAAAGAAATTAATACAGGTTATTTGAAATAACCAGAAGACAAATAACAGGAATTAGCACATACTTTGCAATAACAACTCTGAATGTAAACTAAAAAATACAAATTGACTTAAAAGATACAAATTGACTGACTGGATTATAAAACAAGATCCAACAATCTGTGGCCTACAAGAAATTCATCTCACTAGAAAAGACATACAGAGGAAACTGAAGGTCAAAAGATAGCAAACAATATTCTAAGCAATGGAATCTGAGAGTAAGCCGGAATAGCTATACTCATATTCAGCAAAATAGACTTAAAGCTAAAATGAGTAAGAAGGGGAAAAAGTTACACATATTGATAAAGGAAACAACCCATCAAGAAGATTTACATGCACAGAATTTCAGAGGATCCAGGCCCCAATACAATAACCGTGGATGACTTCAATATAGCACTCTCACTAATAGATCATCCAGTCAAACACATATGACCTAAAAAAACTAAAACAAGGAGATAGAAAAAACCTAAACAGATCAATAACAATAAGATTGACACAGTAATGAAAAGTATCTCAGCAAAGAAAATCCCAGGACCAGACAGATTCACTGCTGAAATTTACTAGACTTATCTATTTCGGTACTGGAGATTGAACCAGGTGCATTTTACCTCCAAGTTAAAACCCAGCCTTCTCCCCACCCCCATGTTTAAAACAGGGTCTCGCTAGGTTGTTGAGAATCTTATGTTGCTAAGGCTGTCTTCGAACTTGTGATCCTCCTGTGTCAGTCACCTTAGTACCTGGCTTAACAGACTTTTTCTTTAAACTTCAGATTATTGTGTGTGTGTGTGTGGGGGGGAGGGTAGGTATTAGGGGTTAAACTCATAGGCATTCCACCTCTGAGCTACATCCCAAGCCCTGTTTTATTTTGAAACAGGGTTTCATGTTGCAGAGAGCCTCACAGGGTTGCTGAGGCTAACCACAAACCAGCGATCTTCCTGTCTCAGCCTCCCAAGGACTGGGATTATAGGTGTGCACCACAGTGCTCCTTACCAGACTTTTAAAGAACACCATCACTCTTCAAACTATTCCATAAACTATAAAGTGAAGGATCTTTTCCAAACTCTACTAAGCCAGTATTACCCTGCTACCAAAAACTGAAAAGGACAAAGAAAACTATAGACCAGTATCTTTGACAAACAGATGAAAAATCCTCAAATTTAATAACACATTTTAAAAAAATCATACACCATGATGAAAATGGTGTTATTCCAGAGATTCAAGATGGTTCACCATATACAAATAAACATAATACAATACGTAGAGAATAAAAATTACAAGATCTTATTAAATGCACAAAAAGCCTTTTATAAAATTCAACATCTCTTTATGATAAAAATAAAATACTGAAGAAACTAGGTACAGAAGATATCTCAACATAATATAGGGGAAAAACAAGTATTTCCTCTAAAATCAGTAATGACATAAAGGTGTCCACTCTTACCCCTATTCAATATAGTACTTGAAAAACTGCATTCAAAAGTTTAAAATTCATAAGAAAATTCAGCAAATACAAAAAAAAAAAAAATCAACATACAAAATCAGCAGCTTTTCTATATACCAACAACAAATTCACTGAAATCAGGAAAATATTCCCATTCACAATAACCTCAAAAAAAAATCTAACCAAGAAAGTGAAAGACCTCTAAAATGAAAATAAAACACCAAAGAAAGAAATTAAGAAAGACCTTCCATTCTCATGAATTGGGAAAATAGTTAAAAATGCCATACTACCGAACATGATCTGCAGATTCAAAGGAAGCCCTACTGAAATAATATTTTCATTCTTCTGTTTTTTTGGTGCATTGTAATCATTTTTGTTAGGTACAAGCTGGTAAAGGCATACATGCACACATTTCTTATTTAACCCTTCTCGAATTCCTGCCCCACTCCCTCCCCCTCCCCTCCTTCTCATTCTTCACAGTTGGAAGAGAATCCAAAAATCTATACAGTACCACAAAGAACATGAATAACCAAAGGAATCATGCATGAAAAAGAACAATGCTGAAGGCATAGAACAGAGGACCTAGAAATAAACCCATACATTTAGAGACACTTGATTCTTGACAAAGGTGCCGAAAATATACCTTAGAGAAAAGGCGGCTTCCTCAACAAATGGTGCTAGGAAAACTAGATATCCACACACAGAAAACTGAAACCAGAGCTTTCTCTCACTCTGTACAAAAATCAACCAAAAATGAATCACAGACCTTAATGTAAGACATAAAACTTTGAAACAATTAGGAGAAAATACAGGAAAAACACTTCAAACTGTAGAACTGCAATAGCTGAAAAAATAAAAACAAGAACTGACACATGGGATTACATCAAAAAAAGTTTCTCCATTCTAGGAATGGTGGCACATGCCTGTAATCTCGGTACTTGGGAAGCTGACATAGGAGAACCACAGGTTTGAAAACAGCCTCAGCAACTTAGGAAGACCCTGTTTTAAAGTACAAAATAAAAAGGGCTGGGGGTGTAGCTCAGAGGTAGAACACCCCTGGGTTCAATTCCCAGTACCAAAAAAAAAAAAAAGCAGCTGCTGCACAGCAAAGGAAACAATCAACAAAAAGAAGAGACAACCTATGGAATGGGAGAAAATTTTTGCTGGCTATTCATCTGGTAGAGTATTATATAAAGATCTCAAACTTAACAACAAAAGAACCAAGTAATCCAGTCAAAAAGTGGACAAATCATCTGAGTACAAACTTTTTGGAAGTACAAATGGCCAATAAATATATTTACATCTTTACCTCTCAGGGAGATGCCAATCAAAACTACCCTGAGATTTCCACCTCCCCTCCCCACAACAGAATGGCTACTACCAAAACAAATACCCCCCTCCCCCGTCCCCACCAATAACAAATGATCTTCAAGGAGGTGGGGGGAAAAGGAAGCCTTTTAGACTTTTGGTAGGAATATGAACTACCATAGCCACTATGGAGAACAGTAGGGAATTTACTCAAATCTAAAAACAGGACTACCATTCAGTCCAGCTATACTACTCTTAGGTGTATACTTAAAGGAAAGAAAATCTGCACACAAAAGAGATACCCACATACCTGTCTTTATTACAACACTATCCACAATAGCCAAATATGGAATCAGCCTAGGTGATTGTCAGTAAATGAATATGTATATATTCACAGTGGAATATTATTCAGCCATCAAGAATTAATCATGTCATTTGCAGGAAAATGGATGGAACTAGAGGTCATCCTGATAAGGGAACTAAACCAAGCACAGGAAGATAAGAATTTCATGTGTTTTCTCATACATGGAAACGAACAACAACCTAGAAAAGGAACTGTGAGGGAAAGGTTTAATTTGTTGTACATAGCTGAAGATTAAAGAACCAGAAGTAGTAAAGGCCATCCTTTTCTCCATATCGCTGTTTTCCCTATGGTCCAAAGCAGTTGCACTGTACTGTAATGGCAAAAGCATTCACTGAGAGGTCTTTGAAGTCTGCCACAAAGCAAAGGCCGTATGAATACTGTGAAGTGTCCACAGTTTTGCTCCATCAACTGATATGCCTCATCCAATCACTCTTTACAATAGAATAAAAGATGAATACTTAAAAAATTTTAATTCTCATTAATACCTAAAAACTTTCTGTGGCAATAAAGATTGGTATGGTAATCAAATTCTAAAGGTTTGCCAGGCGTGGTGGCACACGCTTGTAATCCCAGCATTTGGGAGGCTGAGACAGGAGGATCTGGGTTCGAGGCCAGCCTCAGCTGCTTAGTGAGGCCCTCTGCAACTTAGTGAGACCCTGATTCAAAATAAAGAATAAAAAAATAGGGTTGAGGCTGTAGCTTGGAGGTAGAATGCCCCCAGGTTCCATCCTCAGCACCACAAAAAATAAATAAAAAAATTCTAAAGGTTTATCTACTCAAAAGCCCAATAAGTAGAACCAGATTCTTGAAACTTCTCTTCAAAAACCTAATCGTTTTAAAAATCGAGATTTCAAGAGTGTAAAAATTACAAAATAAAAATGATGTTATGGCCGGGCGTGGTGGCGCACACTTGTAATCCCAGCATTCGGGAGGCTGAGACCGGAGGATCCGGGTTCGCGGCCAGCCTCAGCTACCTAGTGAGGCACTCTGCAACTTAGTGAGACTCGGTCTCAAATTAAAGAATAAAAAATAGGGCTGGGGGTATATCTCGGAGGTAGAATGCCTCTGAGTTCAATCCCCAGTACCGCAAAAAAAAAAAAAAAAAAAAAAAAAAAAAAAAAATGATGTTATGTAATTGTTACATGAAATTACCTAGTATCCAAAAATGCTATCTCTATCTTTTCTGCATCTTCACAACCAAAAAGTTCTCCCTTTTGGTGGGGTGGGAAGAAGCTGAATTTTATAAAATGTGATCTATGAGAATATGCTCTTCTGGAGAAAACTACATTTGCAAAGACCTTATCACTCACTTGAGAGAACATGTTCAAAGAGTCATCCACATTTTGCCAAAATCTATTATTCTCAGCAAAATAAGAGAGATTATAAATTAAGAATGAAATATCAAAATTCTTTTATGCCAGGAAAAAGTGACATCAAAAGTATGACATTTATGGTGACTTTCCCTCTGCAGTGGTTTCAACTTTAAACTCTTTCAAGCACAAGCCAAACTGCTACCAAGAAATCAAGACATGGTTTGTTTTAGTGGTAAGTCATTGTGACTACGAAATACAATCACAGTTGCTGAGCTCTGTGTGTAAACAGATATAGGATGATTGTTGCCAGTCAATTGGCTTTTAGCTTTTAAGTGCTTGGCTTTGACAGCTTGCTTTCGTATACTGTCAGACTTTCAAAATATGGTGAAATTAAATAGCTATGAATTAAAATTAGATGCTTTCAATTTCAGCAAATATAATTAGCATCTTTAGGTTAAATCAGTTTAACTTTTAAGACTAAATCAAATGGTCTTAATCTTAAAGCTACAAAAATTAGGAAGAACACAGTTCTAAAGATGAAATAATGTTGAGGGTACAATTTGGGGTTTTTTTGGGGGAAATGTTTAACTGAAAGAAATGAAAGCAAACTGAAAAGTCAGCAAAACAAAAACTCTTGAGTGTCAAAAATCCAAAAAGAATACCACCATTAAAAGAAAACTACTGGAGTTGTTATTCACAGTAGCTCTATAATTACTAAAACTCTACTTGTTGGTATAACCAGAATTTTCAGAGCCCAGTGCAACAAGAGGACCTCTGAATTATTCTGTGCTCCAGCCTTGAAGGGAGAGTTTTGTTGCATATTTCTCTATCTAATTTTGAGAAGAAATGAAAAGTAAAATATTTTCCTACTTCAAATTCTTTCTCCCAGGATTTCATAACACCATTAGAAATCTCAAAAGACTTTAAGGATATCAGGTTCAAAATCTAAAACAGAATACCAAGTACTAGGATTACAAGCATGCACCACCATGTCCGACTTGGCAAACACATTTCTAAGAATTGTATTTTATTCTTCATTTTTTAATTAGCCTGACCATGTTCTATAGATGCAGCACATACTCTTTCTGTGCTCTTTTTTTCTTCTAGGACTTCTCTTTGTTCAATTTGACCATTTCAAAGATAAAAAATTTTAAATGCTTGGTTCTTAATTATCTTGACCACAAATCTGAACCTTTTGTGTGTTGGGGAGGGGGTTTTGGGGGTTGAACCTAGGAGCATTCTACTTCTGAGTACATTCCCAGCCCTATTTTGTTTTTGTTGTTTTGTGGTACTGGGAATTAAACCTAGGGTCATTCTACCTCTGAACTACACCCCCAGCCCTTTATTTTTACTTCGAAACAGGGTCTCTCCAGGCTGCTGAGACTGCCCTCAAACCTAAAATTCTATCTTAGCCTCCCAAATACTGGGATTATAAGCATGCACCACCATACCTGTTTTTGGTTTTGTTTTGTTTTTTTTTTTTTTTGCTTTTTTTGTTTTAAATTTTGAAAAAGGGACTAAGTTGCTGAGGGCCTTGTTATTTGCTAAGGCTGACTTTGAACCTAGAGTCCTCCTGTCTTGGCCTCCCAAGTACTTGGATTACAGGAATGTGCTACCATATTCCACTAAATATGACCCTTTTATATAGGAAATTTAATGGAGTATTCACTTTAAGTATTAGAACAAATAATTACATGTTATAGACAATTTTGCTTTTCAGAAAAGCACCCAGTTAGATAAACCAGAATACTTAATCTGTTACCACTACAAATACTAATATGATAAAGCCATGTACCAAAAATTCAGGAAGACACAGGTTGAGTAACTAGTAATTATATGTAAGTCTCATATAACCTGAGTCATCTATTTGACCTTATTAAAAATTCCCCAACAACTGCTTGGTAGGTAATTCTAACTCTCCCATTAGAAAAAAAAAAAATGTTAAAAAGAAAAAAATCTCTTAAAACAAAAACTAGAGAGCTAACAAGATAGAGACTAAGTACCAGCCAGAACACTTCCCTAACCAGAAGATGCAGCTAAAAGGCTAAGTCATGATGTCTCTGGCAAGAGTCAAATCTAATCTAGGGCCTGCCAAGAGGAGGGCCCTTCATGGCTGTACCTTATAAATAAAGGTGAACTGGAAAACAAACTTTTGTATCACCTACTAGACCATTAAAATCTGAAGTCTTGAACCTGGAATGACTATAGTGGTCCCTTCCCTAGATGCCTGACAGAAGCAAACAAAAATTCTTTTGGAGAAAGATAACTATCATAAGCTTCAAATGAGGCTTATAGTATCTCTGAAATATTTTTTATGGAAATTATATAAACGGATGTAATTTTTCTAAATAAACATTATATATCCATATATCACACCAATAACTAAAAGGCCATCAGATTTTTAAAAAATTCCCTTTTCTGTGTGTATAAATTTACGAGCAATTGAAAAAATAAGACTATAAATATAGAACATACAACAGCATAATTCAACTTTTTGCAGTTTGGTAAGGTCATCAAAACATATTCTGAGCCGGGCGTGGTGGCACACGCTTGTAATCCCATCATTTGGGAGGCTGAGACCGGAGGATCCAGGTTCACGGCCAGCCTCAGCTACCTAGTGAGGACCTCCGCAACTTAGTGAGACCCTGTTTCAAAATAAAGAATAAAAAAATAGGGCTGGGGGTATAGCTCGGAGGTAGAACGTCTCTGAGTTCAATCCCCAGTACCACAACAACAACAACAAAAAAGCCTGCAGATGAACAACCTTTAACTATAGGCCAATTTAAAAAACTAAGCAGCAATGGTTTTATTTTTCAGTGTGGCCTTTTTTAGCAAAGAAGGAACCATACTCAGTATAATACCATGTAATATTCTGAAATGAGCAAAACCAAAATCCGTTTATTCTGCAATAGGTATAATAGAATATACGCATGTAAATACTCTTCAGTAATCTATTAATTTCCTAAAACAAAATTCTTTGTCAAGAAATAGAAAAGTGACTTAAAAATACTATCTTACAAATTTTACTACTTACTACTTAGAATAGTCCTTTAAATATCCAGGTAGCTATAAACAACTATCAATAGCTTCTATCTCCCCTCATACCTATAGTATCTGGGAGGTCTAGCAGTTCATTGTGCTGCAAATCAAGGTTGGTTATCTGTGTGCAGTTTCCAATCTCCTTTGGAAGGTGTTCAAGTTGATTATGAGCTACATCCAGCGTAATGAGGTTACATAATTCACCTGTAAATTGACCAACATAATAATTTAATAAGCATTATTAAGAACATTTCAGGTAATACTTATAATCAAGCGAGTAAATTTTATGATTCCTAAACATAATTGGAGATATAATCTTACATTAGCAACTTTTATTTAAAAATAATAAATTATCTAGTAAAGATAATGGCATTGTGAGAAGCTTCATTTTTGTCTATCATTACATTCTTTCTGAAAAAGTTGAACACAATCTGAAATTGTTACTAAAAATGGTATCTGATAAAAATATTGCTTGTAAATGATACCTCACCAATCTATGTTAAATGTGTGTGTGGTTTTTGTTTTTTTTGGGGGGGGGGTTTGTCCTGAGATTGAAAACAGAGTGTCACATATGCACCATACCTTTAGCCCTTGTTTTATATATTCTTCTTAAGTACCTAATTTAGCTACAAATGGTAACATATCCCAAACTTTAAAAAGAACTGGCCAGGTGTGGTGGCGCACGCTTGTAATCCCAGAACTTGGGAGGCCGAGACAGGAGGATTGTAGGTTACAAGCCAGCCTCAGCTACTTAATGAGGCCCTCCGCAACTTAGTGAGACCCTATTTCAAAATAAAGAATAAAAAATAGGGCTGGAGGCATAACTCGGAGGTAGAATGCCCCTGGGTTCCATCCCCAGTACCGCAAAAAAAAAAAAAAAAAAAGAACTGACTTGTTTTCTTAACCAAACTTAGCACAATGAGTCCAATTTGAGGGAGACCTTCTACCTCAAAATAAAGATGCTTTAAAATAGGCATATGTTTTTTTGGTTTTTTTTTTTTTGTAGTACTGGGGATCAAACTCAGGGGCATTCTACCTCCAAGTTATACCCCGGCCCTATTTTTTTATTCTTTATTTTGAAACAGGGTTTAAGTTGCAGAGTGCCTCACTAGGTAGCTGAGGCTGGCCATGAACCCAGATCCTCCGGTCTCAGCCTCCCAAATGCTGGGATTACAAGCATGCGCCACTACGCCCGGCTAGGCATATGGTCTTATATAAATATATAAATTGTTTATAAATATTACTAATATTTATGTTTATTAAAAGTGCTTCTCAATTAAAGAGAACTCTATAAGGAAAAAATAAGGTATATTCCTTCAGCCTATTCTGGTTCAAAGTGCTGTATGGCAATTTAGATGGATTTTAATATTATTCAGCATTTAAAACCTTATTTATAGCAAACGCATTGATCTCATTTTTTTTAAGGCAGAGAAGTTGGAGATATTATAGAAACTATAGAACTCTGAAACATAAATGTAAGGCACATTATTAAGCCACATATTATAAAAACAAGCAACAAAACAGAAGAGATAAATTGGACTTCATCAAGATTAGAAACTTGTGCATCAAAGGATCCTATCAAAAGTGAGAAGGCACCCCACAGAATTGGAAGAAATAACTATAAATCATTTATCTGATGAGAGATTAATGTTCAAAATATATATGAAATTATAATAAAATATCACTACCCCCAAAAAAGGCCTCAGGACTTCAAAAGATGTTTCTCCAAAGATATATAAATAACCAATAAACACAAGAAAAGGTACTCAATATTTCTTTTTTTTTTTTTTTTTTTTGCGGTACTAGGGATTGAACTCAGGGGCTTTCTACCTCCGAGCTATACCCCAGCCCTATTTTTTATTCTTTATTTTGAAACCGAGTCTCACTAAGTTGCAGAGTGCCTCACTAGGTAGCTGAGGCTGGCCGCGAACCCGGATCCTCCGGTCTCAGCCTCCCGAATGCTGGGATTACAAGCGTGCGCCACCACGCCCGGCTCTACTCAATATTTCTAATCACTAGAAAAATGAAAATCAAAACAATGAGATACCACTTCACACCCTTTAGGATGACTATTATAAAAAAAAATAACAAGTGTTAAGCCGGGTGTGGTGGCGCATGCTTGTAATCCCAGCATTTGGGAGGCTGAGACTGGAGGATCCGGGTTCACAGCCAGCCTCAGCTACTTAGTGAGGCACTCCACAACCTAGTGAGACCCTGTTTCAAAATAAAGAATAAAAAAATAGGGCTGGGGCTGTAGCTCAGAGGTAGAATGCCCCAAGGTTCCATCCCCAGTACCAACAAAAATAGAAAATTTGGAACTTTGGGCATGGCTAATGGAAATATAAAATGATACAGCTGCTATAGAAAATGACTTTCTCCTCAAAAAATTAAATATATAATTACCATATAATCCAGCAATTTCACATGTATGTATATAGCAAAAAGAACTGAAAAGCAGGGACTCATGTATGTGTACACCAGTATTCACAGCATTAATCACAATACCCAAAGGGTGGAAACAACCCAAAGGTCCATCAATGAATGAATGGATAAACAAAATGTAATATGTACTGATCCTGGAATAAAAATAAAAATAAAAAGAATGAAAATTAAGGAAGTAAGCTGCATACAAAAGGACAATTATATGAGCCCATTTATAAAAGGTACTTAGAATAGTCAAATTTATAGAAAGTAGAACAATTGTCACCAGTTTCTGATGAGGGGAGTAAAGCAGAGTGATTGTTTTTTGTTTTGTTGTGATACTTGGGATAAAAATCAGGGGCATTCTACCTCTGAGCTACACCCCCAGCTGTATTTTATTTTGAAACAGGGTCTCACTAAGTAAGTTGCTGAGGGCCTCACTAAGTTGCTGAGTTTGGCCATGAACTTGTAATCCTCCTATCTCGGCCTCCAAATACTAGGATTACAGGCATGTTGCCACCAGGTCTAGGCTGGGGAGTGACTGTTTAATGGGTATAGAATTTCAGACTAAGAATACAAGAATTATCTGGAGATTGATAGTGGTGATGGTTGTACTATAATGCAAACAAACTTAATGCCACTGAACTCAATACTGTGAAAGGATTGAATGGGTAAATTTTGTTATCCATATTTCATACACCCTAAAATTATGGGACACCAGCTAAACCAATGCTAATAGGGAAATTCACAGCACTAAATTTTTACACTAGAAAAGAGGAAGTGTCTCAAATCAATAAGTTCTCATCACACACACACACACACGAAGCCCAAGCAAACAAATAAAAAAAGAAAGAGTGTAAATTAGTAAAATTTAAAACAGGAAAGAGATAATTCAGTGTAAATAAAGGCTGGTTCTTTGGGGGAAAAAACAATAATATTGATAATCCTTGAATAAGACTTAGAATTTTAAGAGAAGACACGTTATAAATGTTAGCAGTGAAAAAGAACTATGAATCCTACAGTCTTTAAAAAGGTAAAAAGGAAGTGCCAGGCTTGGTGGTGCATGCTTGTAATCCCAGTACTTGGGAGGCTGAGACAGGAGGATCACAGATTTAAAGCCAGCCTCAGCAACTCAGCGAGACTTTCAGCAACTTAGAGAGACCCTATTTCCAAATAAAAAATAAAATAGGTCTAGGGGTGTAGCCTGGAAGTAGAAGGCCCCTGAGTTCTATCCTAGTACCCCCCCACACAAAAAAAAGATAAAAAGTAAATGTTACAAGCTTTATAATCATAAATTCAAAAACTTAGAAGATGAAAAGGAATTCCTCAAAAATCAAACTACTAAAACTCAACCAAGATGAAAAAAAAAAAAAAAACCTCAGTACTATAATCATCAAATTTCATTTTAATTAAAAAGTTACCCCCAAAAGAATCCCTAGACCCAAATGGCTTCACTGGAGATTTTTACCAAGAGCTTAAGTAAGACTTAACACCAATTTTATGCAATCTCCTCAAAAAATAGAAAAGGAGAGAACATTTCCAATTCATTTCATGGGGCTAGCATTACCTTGATGTTCAAAAGACAGTACAAAAAGGAAAACCACAGACCAATGTCTTTCATGATCAGGTAGAATTCCAGATACGCAACACTGGTTCCATATTTGAAAAATCACTCAATATAGTTCCCTATATGAAGAGTCTAAGTAAAATCATTTGGTGATGCAAGGGAATGCAATCATGTTAACTCTAATTCAGAATAGAGAGGAATTTGGTAAGGCATCTTTACACATAAACAGCTGACCTCTAGAGTCCAATCTGACATGTACAGAACTTTGAAAGTCATCACTCTTGTCCTCACAAGAGAAAGAATGAACAAACTGATGATCAACAACTTTTACATCCTCAAAGACTTAAAGAGGGCAAACTGTGCTCCTCAAACTGGAGAGAAATGCAAATACAGAATTTAGAGTTTAACAGTAGTAGAAGCCATGACTGGAGCCTGGTAGGTACATTAAAAGAGTAATTGACTAGTCACTAGAGTTTGTAATATATAAGATATAAAAATGGAGTGTGGGGATCCTCCTCAAGATGGGGCCCCTCCACCCACACATTCATGAGTTTTACCTCCAGGAGCTTTGCCTCAGGTTTCCAGAGTAAAGAGAAAATCAAAGACGAAGAGAAATTTTTGAAAGAATCTAAAGACAAAAAAAATAATAATAATAAATTGTCCTTATCTATAGAGGAAAAATATTATACCAGACTTCTCTTTAGAAACCAGCAAATAAGACAGTAAAGCGAAATGGTGTGCATAGAAACTTGGCTTTACATAAAATAAGGAATAGTAATAAAGAATAAAGATCAAAATCCTTTATTTTCTTTTAATGGATCTAACTGATAATAGCAATAATACATTGGGTGATTATAGCTTAAGGTTAAGTAAAATGACAGCAGGTTTATCAGAGACAAGATGGAAGGACTGGGAATAATCTGTTATGAGGTACCCATACTGGCGCATGCTTGTAAACTCAGTACTACGGAGCCTGAGACAGGAGGATCATAGGTTCGTGGCCAGCCTCAGCTAATTAGTGAGGCCCTCCACAGCTTGGTGAGACTCTTTCAAAATAAAGAATAAAAATAGGGCTGGGGGTGTAGCTCGGAAGTAGAATGCTCCTGGGTTCAATCCCCAGTACCGGGGGGGAAAAAATCAACTAATTCAATTTTAAATAGGAATAGTCTAAATGTACCAAAGACAGATACTGTTAGAGAAAACCCACTCTCTTTTAAATATAAACAGAGTAAAAGTAAAGTGATGGAGAAAGAAATGCAATGTTTATATTAAGAGAAAGCTGGATTTGGTATAATTTCAGACAGCAAACTTCAAAGCAAGGAAAATTATCAAGGATATAGAAACTACACACAATGATAAATGAATGGGACGATTCTCTATATGGCGTAACAACCCTCAAAGTGTATGCACTTGTGTATCTTCTCCGTGTCCTTTACAGCACTTAATGCAAAGCATGTCAACTGAAAAAATGAAGACAACTGGGGAAAACTGATTTTGGATTCTAATACTCTTCTCAGAATAAAACTTTAATCTGTCATCAGCTTTTCCAATAAATACCTGAAGTTTTTTCAGTTCTCACTAAAGTAACTTATACTAAAGGCAGGTGCATAAATCCAATTAAATTAAACAAGTTGAATGGAGAATATGGCTAACTTCAGATCATTAGAAGCAGCTGTGTTTTAATTCTGGTCAATAATTACTAGTCTGCAGGACTTCTCAATCTCAGCACAGACATTATGAAGTAGATAATTCTTGTTGTGGGAGGGTGTCCTGTGCATAAGCACCATCTCTGGCCTTTCCCCATGGCATGTACATGCCAACAGCCATCTCCCAGACTCATGACAATCAAAATTGTCTTCTGACATTGCCAAAATATTCTCTATTGAGATACTGCCAAAATTGCCCTCAGATGAAAACCAGTACGTTGGAATCAAAGTTGAATACTGTCCATCCTCACATTTTTCTAGAGAAACTGGAAGTCTAGATTTCCATATAAAATCTTCTAATTTTTAAATGCTAATAGCTAATTCATAGGTTAAAAGAGAACAAAACACTGTAATACCAATCATCTCTGGCTTTTTTTCCAGTAATCAGAACAAAAATTTGACACCTCTGCAAACAAAAAGAGATTAATTATCACCATTTTAGGAGAGGAACTTGATTGTCACTATCCAGTATTAAAACTAAGGAGGTTTTCATTTTTTTATGGTGCTGGGGATGGAACCCAAGGGCAATGCCTCCTAGTCACACCCTTAGCCCTATTCTAGTATTTGAAAACAGGGTCTCACTAAATTGCTGAGACTCATTTTGAACCTGTAATCCTTCAGTCTCAGCATCCCAAGTACTGGGATTACAGGCATGTGTCACCACACCCAACCTTAAAAAATGTTTTTAAAAGGTAGTATATAATTACCCAAACTCAAAATATATCAATTAGTGAGCTAAATTCCTTTTACTTTTTTAAATCACCATATGATAACTGAATTATTTTGAGGTTGTATTCTCCCTTGAAAGTAGTCCTCAAACAATAAAGTTCTGCTATGTTAGAAAATCATGTTAATACTGACACATCAGGAGAAGTGTCACCTAGAAACATTAACACTTCTTTCTCAAATTCTAGCAATCTGTAAAAGTATTGAAAATGCTTAAAACTCAGGAAATGTGAATTTAATAGCAACAGCAAACAAATAACATGATTTAAAATTCTGGTATGTTGAGGTAAAATCAACTTGTAACTACATTATATACTAAGTTAAATTTGAAAAAAATTCAGATTTTCTCCAACATCTATGTATAAATTTTGAAAGATTCATGAAGAAAAGTATCTCAAAAACTCTGAGCCAGGTGTGGTTGGCACATGCTTGTAATCCCAGTACCTGGGAGGCTGAGACAGGAGGATCACAGGTTTGTGGTCAGCCTTAGCTACTCAGGCCCTCTGCAATTTAGTGAGATCCTTTACAAAATAAAGAATAAAAAAATAGGGCTGGGGGTATAAACTCAGAGGTAGAATGCCCTTGGGTTCAATCCCCAGTACCGCAAAAAAAAAAAAAAAAAAAAAAAAAAAAAAACTTGGAATTTTCTTGAGTCCAATAAAAAAAAGTTCTAACTTTGATAAGTTTTTTATAAAAAGCTTCCCTGACAATTTAAAAGATTTTCAAAACTAATTCAAGATTTCCTAGACAAACATGGTGGGCATAGTGGTGCACACCTGTAATTACAGTACTTGGGAGACTGAGAAAGGAGGATTGCAGGTTTGAGGTCAATCTCATCAATTTAACCCTCAGCAATTTACCAAGACCCTGGTGTTGTTTTCTTTGTGGTACTAGTGATTGAACCCAGCGTCATTCTACCTCTGAACTACACCCCAACCCTATTTTATTTTTAATTTTGAAACAAGGAAAGAAGCCAGGTGTGGTGGCACACGCTTGTAATCCCAGTACTTGGGAGGCTGAGACAGGATGATCACAGGTTCACTGCCAGCCTCAGCTATTTAGTGAGGCCCTCTGCATCTTAGTGAGCCTCTGTTAAAAAAAATAATAATAATAAAAAATAGGGCTGGGGGGTGTAGCTCGGAGGTAGAATATCCCTGGGTTCAATCTCCAGTACCACAATAAGTAATAATAAATAAATGAACAAACTACCCAAGCTCTTCTTGCTCATATTCAAGTAATCAGAAATATAAAAGTACTAAAAACATTTAAGCATTCATGTATAAGTTTACGTATGGATGTAAATTTTTCTGTAAGAGTAAACTGTCTTCTAAAGTAGCTATGTCATTTTGCATTCCAACTAACAATGGATATGCGTTTTCTCTAGAATTTGGTACTATCGGTGTGTTGGATTTTAGCCATTCTAATAGATGCAGAGTGGTAGTGACTACATTTTCAAAGTACAGCTTATAGGATAAAAGGTAGTCTTATGGAAAACAATATTGATGTGACCATGTTCAGCCTCAAAAGTTTAAAATCCATTATAGAAAACTATGATCTACACAAAAATATAATAAAAATTAGAATGCTGTAAACAAAGTTTATGTATCTGTATATGCATACACACAGGCAAAGTTATGGGTAAAGAAAGAAGCAAGATTCTGGCTGAATGGAATGAGGAAAGCTATACTTTAAAAGATGAGCAGAAATTACATAGATACTCAAGAAAAATAAAAGGTTAAAAAAAAAAAAGATCAAAACCCCACAGTTTAAGCAGTTCCATTGCTAGGTATATATTATATGGAGATTTTTTTTTTCTTTTTCAATAGAAACCAAGCTCATATGGACGAGCATGGTGGTGCATGCTTGTAATCCCAGTACTTGGGAGGCTGAAACCAGAGGATCCAGGTTTGCTGCCAGCCTCAGCTACTATTAGTGAGGCTCTCCCCAACTTAGTGAGACCCTGTTTCAAAATAAAGAATAAAAAATAGGACTGGGAGTGTAGCTCAGAGGTAGAATGCCCCTGGGTTCAATCCCCAGTACCACACACACAAAAAAAAATCAAGCTCATATGTTTACCAAAAGACTTGTATTAGTGCAACACAGTAGCACTAATTGTATTAGCTCCAAATTAGAAATTAGCAAAGAATAAGAGGATAGTGTCTTTTGTCCTAGTTTTAGAGACAAAGATTGCAGACTGTATCCAAAACTCTATAACCATGATATTGGCCTACAACCAAAGTATACTGGATATATCTCTTCCCCAAAGCAATAATGCTAACTACTCATACTGGGATTTCCATTCCTGCAACACAAAAAGATGGTGTTCAGCATCCAAAGAGTGGTGAGACACATGGCCTCTGGATTAAGTTAGAAAACTGGGATGCAAATTAATGCTTAAACATCAGAAGAGCAATTTTAAGGGGGAGAAAAGTTTTACCTTCCCCTTGGAGCCTTCAGTAATTTAAATGCTTAAAAATTAAATTTTTAAGGATTAAGTCATTTTCCTAGGATTCCCATTTTTTCAAATTCTAGAGTAATCTTTGACTCATTGCTTAAAACATTTTATATATGGCTTCATTCAGATAAACTATGTGTGGTTTAATAACAAAGGAACATTATACAAACATTCAAATACACTGTATTTCTAACACTTAACAAGACATTATTACTATCAGAGGGTTAGTTCAGATACACACACACAATCTTACTATAGGCATTCTCTTTTCCAGGTACATACAACACTAGACATTGAAAAAATAAAACTATATCAAATGCTTGTCATGGAACTTAAAATTGCTAAGAGACTACAAGTGATTTGAGATAGGTTAGAGAGGATCTCTAGTCCAAATAGGTCCATTATGCCTGCTAATAAAATTTCATCAGTAAGAGTCATTCTTTTGGATCTTCAGGGTCATTCATGGTTAAGGTTCATTAAGGTGACCATCTCATTCACTCATTAATTAAAGAGAAACTTATTGTTCACCTATTGGAGATTTAGCATTGAACAAAGCAAGTCTTCATTCTCATGTGACTTACACTGTTAAGGTAAGACACAGTGGGGAATCAGAAAACAAAGTGTCAGGACATAATTGCTATAAACAAAAATAAAACAGAGAAAGTTGGAAATGTAACAGAAAAGTCCAGGTGAAAAAAAATAAAGTATGGGCCTGTTTAAACTGAAACACTAGGCATGGAAGGATGAAGAAAAAGCAGAAGGGAAAGAAATGTGGCATCTTAAATATCAAACTAAAAAATATTGATCATTTTAACAAGGTAATAAATCACAAATTAAAGTTTCTGACCAGCTGGGCATAATAGTACATGTCCATATTCTCAGTATTTGGGAGGTTAAAATGGGAGGATCACAAATTAAATATAATAGGGCTAGGGGTAAAGCTCAAAGGTAGAATGCCCTTACGTTTAATCCCCAGTACCACAAAAAAAGAAAAAATCTGAATAAATCCTAATAATCAGAATGGTGTTCTAAAAAGTCTTTTCAAATAGGATGGATTGCATAAAGAATTAGGAAAAAGTCTAGGGAGGAGGGTACTACAATTAGCCTACACAAAATACTGTGAGGGCCTATACTAAATCAACAGCAGTGGAACCAAAATGAACAGGTCTCTGAGTACTAAAAAGTGGAAAAGGCAATAGGAATGGGATACAACCGTACTTCTCAAGCTATATATAGTGAAAGTCCAGTCTGCCCCCTAATTATTGAGTACACACACACACACTATATATATATATAGTGTGCGCACGCAATTAGGGGGCAGAATATATATATTATATATATATATATATTTTTATATATGTATCATATATATTATATGTATTATATATATATATATATATATATATATATATATATATATATATATGAAGTGTTTGTGTGTGGTCCTGGGCAACAAACCCAGAGGCACTTTGCCATACTAAACTACATCCCTGGCCCTATTTATTTACTTATTTGAGACAGAGTCTCCATAAGTTGCCCAGTCTGGCCTCAAACTTGCTATTTCTCCTGAGTAGATAGGATTACAGGCATGCACGACCCAAAGACCAATATTTTTAAAACACAAAATCAAAAATTTGGATATCATAGCAATACCAAATTGTTATATAAGACTCTGAATGCTTACTTTCAATTTCTGTTAATTTGTGACAAACTGATAACAAATAATTGATGATCTAATATTTGTCTTGTGAGTAGGCCATATCTTGAGTATGACTAGAAGAAAAGAAAAATCCTCTGACTCAAGGATATTAAGCCTGAGTTGATGAAAGATATAGAACCCAAAGGGAAAACCAATTTTGGTATACTTTGACCATGTTGATTTTGAGATATGAGTCAGACACCCAGGTAAAAATACCTAGTGGCTAATTAGGAAAAAAAAATAAACATGCAAGATTGAGGAAAATGTCATGACAAAACATTTTTGTCCTAAGAGGGAGTTAGGGCTAATACCTGCAAATACTGAGCTTATGGCTAATGATAATGATGGAAGTCTGGTGGATAATTAAAAACCTTAAATTTTTAAAAATGTTTAAAAGCAAAGAGAAGCATCACTGGAAAGAACTCCACCCTTGACAGAAGGGAACTGTGGCAGGCAGAATTCTAAGAGAGCCCAAAATGATTCTGCCTTATGAATAATTATATACATTAATTGAATAATTACCCTTTCCCTTGAATGTGGATCCAACTTGCTCCTTACCAACAAAATAAGACAAAGCTAAGGGGATGTCACATCTGTGACATTACAAAAGATTATGACTTCTATCTTACTAGCAATCTGATTTCTCAGCTTGCACCTTTTGATGAAGCAGGCTGCCAATGGAAAAAACTAAACCTTGACAACAACCACACAAGCCTGGATATAGATCTTTTCCCAGGTAAGCCTTGAGATACCTTTCCAGCCTCTTTTTTTTTTTTTTTTGCA
>PVLC010025186.1:0-23919 GCA_004027655.1 Graphiurus murinus
AAAAAAAAAAAAAAAAAAAAAAAAAAAAAAAGACACAAAAATGAAGCACATAACTGGGTTTTCTCTACCAGGTTTTTTCTTTCTTTCTTTTCTTCCTCCCTCCCTCCCTCCCTCCCTTCCTCCCTTCCTTCCTTCCTTCCTTCCTTCCTTCCTTCTTTCCTTCCTTCCTTCCTTCCTGTCTCTAAATAATCCAAAGAGAGCAAAGCCCACATTGCATAACGCATGTTTATATTTTTCTCTAACTAGCCTGTGTGCTAGAGCTGAAGACGGTGATAACTTAATTCTCTATATTTCCACCTCCCTTAGAGTTCTCTTTTCCTTCCTATCTGGATTTTGGTGCAGCCCTTTGTGGTTTATGGAAATTACCCATCTTCCCAGGTCTCAGGGGTCCAGGGTGAGTGGGACCTCCACAGGGTGGGGCCAGGAAACACAGTCAGTGACTTCAGGACCAGAGGTGGTGGCTTCTAGCTTGGACAGGGCCGCTGCTATGCACTTGGCCTGCAGCGAGCATCTGCGCCAGTGGTGTCCAGAGACCTCAGTCTCCCCAGCTGCATGGAGTGGGTTGGGAGAGACCTCGATGAAGGGCTCCTCTGTGCATGAATATTGTCTGTCTGCTGTCTGTCTGTCTGTCTGTCTCTCTCTCTCTGTCTCTCTCTCTGTCTGTCTCTCTCTCTCTCTGTCTGTCTGTCTGTCTCTCTCTCTCTGTCTCTCTCTCTGTCTGTCTCTCTCTCTCTCTGTCTGTCTGTCTGTCTGTCTCTCTCTCTCCTTCCCTCCCTCCTCCTTCCCTCCCTGTGTGTGTCTCTCCCTCTCTTTTGGTACTGGAGATTTAACCCAGGGGTATTCTACATCCAAGCCATACCCCCAGCCCTTTTTATTTTTTAATTTGAAATAGGGTCTTGCTAAGTTGCTTAGGGTCTTTCTAAGTTGCTGAGGCTGGTCTCAAAACTGCAATCCTCCTTGTCTCAGCCTCCTAAGCAATGGGATTGCAGGCCTGCCTCCCACTCTTGGGTTTTACATACCAGGTCTCCTCTAATCTTCCCTCAGAGCTTAGCCTAGGAGGTGGAAATTATGAGCAGTCTCATTTATAGATGGAAGAACAGAGCAGAGAGGTTGAGCAGTTGTCCAAGGTCACAGAGCATCAGAGAGGCCTGAAGGCTGGTCCAGGCTTCCTGTTCCTGAGCCAGGGAGGAGACCCAGGAGAAAGGTGTCAGCAGTCGGCCAGGGCCAGGAGCATGGAGTCCAGAGCCAGTGTGAATCCTGGGCGGAGGGTAACTTGGAGCAAGCTCTCTACCTCTCTGTTCATCATTCGCTCATCTATAAAATGGGAGTAACCATAGCAACCACAGAGGGAGGCTGTGAGGCTTCAATGTGTTGACATGTGTCGGAAGTTTACTCAGGACCCTTAGCTCAACCCCAGGGATGGTGACGGTGTCCTCTGCAGGGCTCCTGTCGTCCAGCGGGCACAGGGAATGCTCAGAGGCCATTGACGTCTCTAGGCCCATCTGACACCTCCGGGTGAGACCTGGCCCAGCTTTCCTCCAGGGCTGATCTGGAGGATGGAGGGTGTGAGCCTGGCGCCTCCCTGCCCCTCTCTGGCCAGACCCTCTGCTTCTGGAGAAGAAGAGAAAGCTCACCCCGCAGCAGGTGGTGGGGAGGCTGACCAGAGGAGATGTCAGGACAGCCTCTGGTGGACGCTGGAGACGTGGGGACAGGACCAGAGCTGCTGTGCTGGCCCGCCTGTCCCTGCCTCCCCAGGGCAGCAGATCCACATACCCTCCTCCCATGGGAGGTAGTGGCCAGGGACTGGGGGCATGAAGGACCTTTGTGACTGCTGTTACTGTGACCACAGGAGGCCCAGTTGCAACAGCCCTATCTGCTCCATAACCCCTGAGGCCCCTCTGGAGACTCCCTGGAGGGAAGGGCGTACTTACCACTCACTGACACAGGGCCGGTGGTGGAGACCCAGGCTGAGGAGACAGAGCCCCGTCCTCAGTGCTATTTAAGCAGTGGACACAGAGGGGCGAGGGGGGAGACAGCTAGTGAATATTAACCAAGGTCATCCCAGTTATCGAAGAAGCAAACAGACTGGGGTAAAGTCCATCGATCACAAACTGTGTGCTCTGCTTGGCAGCACGCTGGCCTCCGCTCATCCCCAGGGGCGTCATCGCAGTGGACTCGTGGACCTGGGTGTCCTGTGTCTAAAGAGGGGCGGTGGCATGAATCAGATGGCCTCACTGGGGAATTCTCAGGGGCCACCCCCCCAACCCTAGACAGCAGCCCCTGGATGGACGCTGGAGCCGTGGGGACAGGACCAGAGCTGCTGTGCTGGCGCAGCTGTCCCTGCCTCCCCAGGCAGCGGATCCACATACCCTCCTCCCTTTCTGCTGTCAAGTGCTGGTTGTTTACAGCAAGGTAGTGGGCATGAATTGAGTTGGTTTAGGGGCAGGAAGGACCTCCGTGGCTGCTGGTACTGTGACCCCAGGAGGCCCAGTTGCAACAGCCCCATCTGCCCCGCATTGGCTGGGCCCCAGGCCTGCTGGCTACCTGGGCCACGCGGGGACCCTGAGGCCCCTCTGTAGGTTCCCCACAGGGAAAGGCGTACTTACCACTCAGGTGGAGACCCAGGCTGAGGAGACAGAGCCCCGTCCTCAGTGCTATTTAAGCAATGGACGAAGAGGGGCGAGGGGGGAGACAGCTAGTGACTATTAATCAAGGTCATCTCAGTTATTAGAGGAGCAAACAGACAGGACCAAAGTCCATCGATCACAAGCTGTGAGCTCTGCTGGGGCAGCACGCTGGCCTCCGCTCATCCCCATGGGCGTCATTGCGGTGGTCTCATGGACCTGGGTGTCCTGTGTCTAAAGAGGGGTGGTGGCATGAATCAGATGGCCTCACTGGGGAATTTTCAGGGGCCGCCCCCCAACCCTAGACAACGTCTACCCTACTGGGCCAGATGCTTTGAAATGCCTGATGTTTTGCTGGTGGTCTGTGGGGTCAGGCTCATTTCTGCTTCTGGCTCCCAGAAGACCAGGCTAATCCACAGGCTGCTTGCCTTTTCCCTGGAGCATGGACCCTCCCTGTGGCTGTTGCTGGACTCTGGGGGTGCACGGGTGGTTTGGGGGAGATGCAGGGTTGAGGCTGAAAGGGCCCCGCTGGATTGCAGTCCCTTTCAAAACCTCCACCACAGCCACAGTCAGCCTGCCCCTGCTAGCTTAGCACCTACCGCGCACCAGGGGGTGTTTGTTGAATGAATGACTAGAGCGTTTCTGTGTCCTTCCCTTGTTTGCCGATCTAAGTTGTGTCTCCATCTGGGGCTTGGCCAGGTGAGTGACCCTGGGAGTCTCCAGCACACGGGCTCAGTCCGGAGAGCCCAGTCAGTGTCCTCGAGACCTCAAGCAAGTCCTTAAGCCCTCCGTGCCTCAGTTTCCCCACCTGTACAGTGATGATACCGACCTTGTTGGGCTGCTTGGAGGATGAGCACAGACAGCCCTTTATGATGGCGCCCCTGAGAGGGGTCTCTGGGTGTCATGGGGGGATGTCAGGAACTTTCCTGCAGGCACCCTCTCCTTCAGCCCTCTCAGAGACCCTGTGGGGGAGTGAGTGTGCACCCCACCCCCTTACAGGAAGTGGAAAACTGAGCTCAGGGCCGCCCTCCTCCCTCCCCCATCATCTGGCCTCTGGGCCCTGGTCTTTCCCTCTGTGGTTGCAGGGACACTTCCCTCCAGGGAGCGCTCGCTTTGCTTCCTGCTAGAAGAGGGGGGCCAAGATGGAGGTGAGACCTGTCACCCACACTCCCTGGGCACGATCTCCCTTTTCTAGGCCTCAGTCCCTGCTCTGCACAATGGCCACAATGAAGCCAATTGTCCTTGTCATCTGTCACACTGGGTGGACAGCAGTAGGTGCCCATCTTCCCTGATCTCCCAGACTCTGCCACCTCAGGCAGGCAGGTAGCCTGGGGGCCAGTGGGAGGTCGCAGCCCCTCTACCTGGGATTCCTGGCTGGCAGCACTGCAGGCCTTACCTCTGGAACCTTCAGACTGGCTCTTCCTAGAAGCTGTGCAGCTCCAGGTGCAGCCCAGGCCTTGTGTTCCCAGCTTCTTCTGGCCTGGAGGAAGGTAAATCCGCGTGGGGCAGGCACTAGGTCTGGGGGCGGGGGCGGGGAGCTGGGGCAGCAAGGACCTTGCCCTGGGCCAGGTGGATGCCAGACCAGACTTTCCTGGCCCTGTCAGAGCTGCATGTCACCTGCTCTACTTGCTGTGTCTGGGCTGGCTGTGCCACCCAGGACAGGTCACCTGTACTGAGCTCTTAGAGGACCTGTCCCCTGCACCTCAGTAAGAAGAATGGTCTCACTGACTGAGAGGGTCACTAGAATCGGCAGGCCTTGCCCTCCTGGCACACAGCTTGGCACCAGCCTCTTGGCAGGATTCCAGGGCCAGCGGCAGAGGGGAAGGGACTGAACCCAGCAGAGCCGTGAGCCTGAGATGTCAGGGTGTGTGGGGAAGGTGTGTGCGACAGGCCCTGGCAGGGTGCCGAGAGCATCCCAGGGGCATTTGGGGGGATGAAGACCAGGCATGAGAGGGAGCCGCTGGGATAACAAGCCAGGGGCTCGGATCTGGGGGCCCTGTGCTTCTGGGTCAAGGACTCCATGCTCAGCCCTCGCCCTACTCAGAACACTCATCATGGAAGGAAGGACCGGGATGGCCAAGGCAGATGAACAGGACAGAGTCCCTGCAGGCTCCTCCTGGAAGCTGCGGGCTCCAGGGCTGAAGCTCCCAGGCCCTGAGCTCCCAGCCTCTGCTGGTCTGGAGGAAGGACACTCCTCACTGCGGAGGCACTAGGTCTGGGAGGGGCAGGTTGCTGGGGCAGGAAGGGCCCTGCCCTGTGCCATGCCTCCTGCACCTGCAGACTGGCTTTCTTCACCTGCCATGCCAGCCTGGAAGGGTGACTAGAATCTGAGATGCACAGGGAGGGTGGGAGGACAGCTTCAGGAGGGCTGGCTCTAGAAAAGGCTGCCACGTGGGAACTCAGCTCTGGACACTGGTGAGAAGGTGCCAGGAAAAGCTGGGGTGCAGGCACGAAGTCACTCTAGAGAGGACTGGAGCAGGGCCCCCCATGTCCACTTGACCATTAGTTACCAGGGGTCTTTGCTGGAGGATCTGCATGTCTGATCTTTAGGGGACTGTCATGCAAATCCTAGACCAAAGTGGGGAGAGTCTAGAACACTAGTGCACTGTGGCATGAGGGCTGATTTCCCAGGAGTGAATACATCATGGGGAGATTGTTTGCGAGCGTTCCTTATGGAACCCACAGTCTTGATTAAAGCTTCATGGTTGGCCAAGCATGAGCACTCAGAAGACGTTGTACACTGAAGGAGACTGACACTTAGGTCTCATCCTGCCATTTTTCCATCTTGGAATTGAGGAAACCCAGGCAAAGGGGGGTTTAATGGAATGGTCGGGGTCAATGTGAAGCAGCAGGCAGCGTTGGGAGTCCTGGTTCTTTCTCCTCTGTTACACTACTCTTAGCATCTTCAACTTAAAAATTTAATGATGAAAATTACCTTAGAAATAAAGACAATTACATTAATAAATCTCAGAACTTTTTTTTTTTGCGGTACTGGGGATTGAACTCAAGGGCATTCTACCTCCTAGCTATACCCAGCCCTATTTTTTTTTTATTCTTTATTTTGAAACCGAGTCTCACTAAGTTGCAGAGTGCCTCACTAGGTACATGAGGCTGGCAGCGAACCCGGATCCTCCGGTCTCAGCCTCCAGAATGCTGGGATTACAAGCGTGTGCCACCATGCCCGGCTTCAGAACTTATTTTGAGAGCACTAACCATAAATTAAACAAACTGTTTTTACATAATACATAGGTCATCTGTGTTCCTTGTGTTTTCTGTCAAAGTGCCATAATGAAATTAAATTTTAAAAAATTCTGTTACCTCTGATTGTTCATTGTATCAGATTCACTTTCACACTCTGACGGCTGAGGTGAAGGCCCTTGGTAAACTTTGGTTTAGTGGACATGGGGGCCCTGAGCTGTCCTCTCCAGAGCAACTCTATGCCACACTCCCAGATTCTCCCGGCGCCTTCTCCCTAGTTCCCAGAGCTGACTTCCCAGGTGGCAGCCTCTCTAGAGCCAGCCCTCCTGCAGACTGCCCTCCTGCCCTCCCTGTGCATCTCAGATTCTAGTCGCACTTCCAGGCTGGTGGAGAAGGGGAAGAGGGTTCTGGGTTTGTGGCTCCACCAGTCACAATGGGCTTATGTTTTGGTTTTGGGATTGACCCCAGGGATCTTTTACCTCCCAGTGACACCTCCAGCCCTTTTTATTTTTCATTTTGAAAAAGGGTCTCACTCAGTTGCTGAAGCCTTCCTTGAGCCTACAATCCTCCTGTTCAGTCTCCCAAATTCTGGGAATACAGGCATGAATCACTGCACGAGGCCAATTCCCCTCTCTCTACGAGTCTCATAGGGCTCTGCCATCCTGGTGACACAGACACCAGCTTGAAGCATTAGACTTCATCTCCTGCTGTCCCTGCCCAGGAACTTCTCATCCTCGTTCCACCAATCAGTCCTGATGCGACAACGTCAGTCACTAATGTGATGCCAGCGATGGCAGCTAGAGCAGTCCCCTTGCCTCTGAGAGCTGGCCTGGGCATTGCTGAACTTGAAAGTCAGGTCCCCTCAACGTGCCAGGGACCAACAGCCAAAAATGGAAACAAAAGCACTTTTGTGTTTTGTTTGTTCTGACAAAGGCAGTACAGGAGTATGCAGCTTAGCTTGCCCAGGTTTGGGCTTCCAGATACTGACCTGCTGAGATAGCCTCATATGCCTGCAGCAAGGTGAGAGGAAGGGTTGCCTGGCCCAGCACCTAGGCCCCAGAGACGCTAGGCATGACCAGGACAGGAGATGAAAGAAAGGAGCTGTTTCACTGAGTCCTCATGGAAACACTGCAGAGTAGATATTAAGATGTTTTCCAGCTAGGCATGAAGAGGCATGCCTGTAATCCCAGTACTTGAGAAGCTGACACAGGAGGATTGCAGAATCAAAGCCAACTTCAGCAAGTTAGTGAGACTCTCAGCAACGTAGCAGGACCCTGTTTCAAAGTTTAAAAAAATAATAATAAAAGAACTGACAGTGTATCTCAGAGGTAGAATGACCCTGGGTTCAATCCCCAGTACCACCACCAAAAATAAATAAAAAACAAAAAACAAAAAATATTTATATATAATAGATGGGGATACTGAGGGACAGAAAAGTCAAGGCCCCTGCCCCAGGTCACACAGCCTGCTGGTGGTCCCCTGCCTAGTGGACCCTGCTCTCCTGGCTCCTGCCTGGGTCTTGCTGGGGAGGAGCTGGCCATGGGGAGAGCATTTCCTCTGACTTGTGGACCCAGGAGCCACCATGTGGTCTCCAGGAAGTGGCTCAGTTCCTGAGGCAGCTTCCCTGGCTGTGCACTGGACTGAGTACTTGGCTTGCTGCGTGGCCCCTGGAAACCAGCACCGGACAGAGCCAAGTCCTCCACCTGGCAGCTCTCCGGGGCTGCCGTCTGCCGTGGCTGCTCCTTGACAGGTTCCCAGAACTCTGGAAGGGTTCTTATGCTGGTTGTTGGAGCAGATGCCTGTGGGCTGTGGATGGAATCCTGAACAATGATGGGAGCCAGAGATTGGGGCTGAGCTCCTGCTCTAAGCCCCAGGGACCAACCCAGACCAAAATGGAGTCACTCAAGCTAAATGCCACATAACCAAACTGAAACTTTAAGTAGCAGGTAGGCTCCAGATGTGCCGATTGTTCCTGAAAATAGGAGATTCCAGTCCACAAAGTCATCTTAATCAGGAATCCCCTCTCCTTTAACCCTTATAGCAAAAAGTAACAGGAAGAAACGTGATGTTAACCCATCCCAATCTATTTTGTTCTTATTCCTTCTCATTGTTATTGTGCCCTTGTTCTGACTTTACACAATTCACTGGTCTGCCGTTGTCCAGTGGGAGCTCTTTTTCTGCTTTGTAGCAGGAAGGGAGCCCTACCCAAGCAGTTAGGTAATTCCCCTGTAGGGGGTTTAAAGGGTTTTTTTGGGGGGTACCACGGATAGAACAGAAGGGCATTCTACCTCTGAGCTACAACCCAGCCTTTTTTTATATTTCATTTCTGAAACAGACTTGCAATAGATTGTTCAAAGTCACACTGATTTCCTCATGCCTCAACCTTCCAAAACTTAAGATTATAGGTGTGTGCTACCATGCCCAGCATTATTTTTTATTTTGAAACAGGGTCTTGCTAAATTACTGTGTGCTGTCCTTAAACCTGCCATCATGCTGCCTCAGCCTTCCATGTACTGGGATTGATTAAGGTGTGCACACCCACACCTGGCTAAGCTGGCTTGCCCAGAGTCCCGACGCACTTAATGACAGACAGTGCTTGGAAGTAAAATGCTGCTCTCAGAGGTGAGTTCTCTGAGTTCCTTCAGCCCCTTGCCCTCCCTGGACTCTTGGGGACAGCCCACAGCCCACAACCCACAGAATGCCAACTTGGGGTAGAGGTGGAGCTAGGGGCAGCAGGGTGCTAAAGTGTTCCAGGGGTAGAGTGAGCTCCGGCAGATCGGCTGCTTCTGTGGTGGACAGCGGCAGGTTTTTCCTGTGGAAGCATACAAGACATGAATGACTGGCTGCCAGTGATTCTTATGCCTTAGGAAGAATCACGTCTGTGTGAGTCCATCATGCTCCTCTAAAGGGACCATGGAATAAGGTGTGTGGTTAGAGGAACAAGTAGAGCTCAGGAGGCCTGTTTTGCCATCGCTAGCTAGGTGACTCTGTAGGAGACAAGTGGCCTCTGTCATCCCCAGTTCCCTCCTGTATAGATTGAGAAAATGACACATGGCAGATCTGCTCCTAGTATGGCAGGACTGCCAGGAGGATTAAATAAGCAAATGCTAGGAAAGTGCTTCCCAGGGTGTCTGCTCAGCAAGGCCAGCTGCAGGGCCCTTATGTCCCCACCTGCTGTAATTAAGAGAGGACACCCGACTTTGTCCTTAAAACTATTTTTGGCTAGAAGAAAAATGACAACGATAAGACTTCTTTATAGATGTAAGCAAGCAGGCAGTTAAAAAAATAAAAAGATAAGACAGCACAGACATAAGGCAGAGTATTTCAGTCATAGTGAAATGTAAACATCTGAAAAGACAAACTAATTCATTAGGTCCAGGGCATTGTAAGACTTAAGATCTTGGTTTGTTTCTGATTCTATTATAAAATACAATTTTGTCCTCTCTATTTTCATTTAATCACAATTTTATCTCAATTAAAAATTATAAAATTGTTTCAAAATTTAAAGTTAAGAAAAGAATTAAGGCAGAAAGAAACCAGTATGTAGGTATGAGAACGAGATGTAAAGAAGGTACATGAGTATGAGAGGTTTTGGTAAGGAAGGATAAAAAGAAACTATTTTAGAGATAAATAAAAGGATTTTGTATGATGAAGTCAAATTTATCCTAAGATTGTCTCAAATGGGAAAGGAAAGACTAGGGTAAAATCAGAGGGTTAAAAGCAATTCGCAGAAGGTTTGAATACATCAGAGAATGTTTGTGGAGGATGAAGCTTATGAAAAGAATATTGCATGTGTGATAAAGATGGTTATATTTAAGATTATTTGAAAGATTTACAGTGAGGTTCTATTAAGATACTTTCCTGTTTTCTGCTGTCTTTGTGTTCTATGGTTATGTTCTTAAGCTTTGGATTCTAAATTTCACTTCAAACGTGAAAATTAACTTCTGTATAACTGTAACATTTGTTATATTTGTGCTTTCCGCCTGTTAAAAAATGCATAAGTGGGTATCAGATGAAACACTTGTCAGTTTTGCTACCTCAGTCCATCCTGACAAGCCTAAAAACCTAGTTTTAGTCAAAGGCTAAAATCAGGCTCCCCTTAAGGCATGGTTCCCAGCTTGTTCACCATTGATTATCAATGCAAGGGGCGGGGGGGGGGGCGGGGGTTTCACAGGGCCCAGCATGGTAGAGATGGGAGCAGGGCAAGTCGCCTTTTTCAGGATTAGCTTGTTTGGCTCTCCAGGTTTTTCTTTCATGAGCAGTGTTGTTGGTCCTCTCTGGGCCTGTTGGCTTCAGGTGTTTGTGATGTATCCAAGCAGCAATAACCTTGACTTTGACTGTTGTTGCTGTGGCAAGGATAACAGTGAAGGGTCCTTTCCATGGTTCAGAAACTGGAAAAACCTTATTGGTGTCCTCTCCTTCTTCCCTTGTTAACCAGTAACATGCTCTTAATCAGTTTACTGAACAAAGGAGTGAAAAGTGGACACCTGACACCTGTGAGTCTCAGAAAAAGCTAAATCAAGGATGACCTTATATGAATTGTTTCTCTTCTGACAAGCCCATGTGAACCTAAAGAGTCTACTCTTAAAAAGGACTTGATTCATTGCTTGGGGAGAATCAGGGTTTGAATTCTGAACTTTTAAATTCACTGGCTTTCTCTGGTTTGCTAGCAAATCAATAAATTTCTTTTTCATTCTTCCCAAAGACCTGTCCCAATTATGTGATTTGGCAAATTGGGGTGAGTAGTGAGATTCAGTTTCATTAGGTTATCCTGGGATGGGCAGTGTATACTCAGGACAAAATCTGGGAAAGCCCGGGCAGTAGGCTCGTCCCCATGGGCCCAGTGGGCTCCTAGCTCAGCAGTGTTTCAGTAGGGTCCTGGAGGATGAGACAAAGCCACAGGACCCTGACGACCAGGGCTGCTCCTGGGACAGACTAATGGCATGTCCTGGACCTGTGGTTGTCCCTGGAAGGTGAGGAGAGGACCTGGGAGGAAGGGCCATGTGCTCGTGGCCCAGTGAGAGCTCGGGCAGGGAGGGCAGAGAGAGACTCGGGGCTCCATGGGTGCTCTCCTCCCCCTCACATAGCAGAGGAATCCTGGCCATGGCCCTTCAGAGCCATCCATGGAGCCACAAACACATGACTAGGAAGGAGAAGGGTCAGGGTAAGTGTCCTTGGGGCAGCTTTGCAGGTGAGTTTGAGAGGAGGTATAGAGCCCAAGACTCAGGGCCTCCTGCTCCCTGGGGAGATGCCCTGCTTCTAAGAGGAGCTGAGAGACTCCTGGGCAGGGGGGAGTGACAAGGACAGCATCAGTGTCCTGGTCCACGCCATGGAGAAAGGCCCCACAGACAACCTCCCGCAACCATTCTCAGGACACACCCTGGGAGATGTAGGGGCCAGGCCTGGTGAGGTGACACAGTGGGAGGGGAAGGGGCCATTGCTCTTTCCCTTTGATGCCAGGCTGTGTGGGCAGCTCCGGGAGCACCAGGAGGGCAGCGTTGGGTGGGCGTGGCCAGCTCTGCAGGGGAGGGACTCGGCGTGGGCAGTGGGCAGAGTGGGGAGGATCCGCAGGAAACCTGGGGACACTTTGGGGGTCCTGGGGACTGCAGGTGCTATTGAACCACACCATCCCCCTCAGATTTCCCAGACAGGACTGGAGTTTTGGGGCACAGAAGGCCCAGGGGCCACACGAGGTCTCAGCCAGAGTCAGTCTGGTTGGCACAGCTGCACTGCACAGGCCTCTTACAGATGTTGCCAAAGACACCGAGACAGGCTGTGTCCTGGAGCCCTCAGATTCCCAGGACACAAAGGAGGACAGACGCCAGGGAGTGAGGGATTGCAGGGCCGGCCCAGGTGTGCACCAGGCCAAGCTTGTTTAATGTCATCCAGGGAGGGGCGGAACCAGAGGGCAGTTATCCTTGTGTGGGATCCTCCAACTTTCCCAAAAAGAGGAGAGCCTTAGTGTATCGAGAACTGACGACGAACACAAAGGGCCTGTTGAAATTCAGAGTGGTGGGCAGGAAAAGGGGCCCGTCTTCCGAAAAGGTGACTCCGGCGGCCTCTGTCCCTGTCTCATCGATGGTCAGCATGGCCTTGTGCAGGGCCTGGAGGGGGAGAAGAGGAGGCTGCTCTGAGGAGGTGCATTCCAGAGCTGCAGAGCACCCAGATAGGAGCCTCACCCTTCAGGGCCTCAAAAGGGCCTTCCTCTGCATGGACGGTCCTACCCCCGGCCCGCTCTGCTGGCCACGCAGCCCATTCCCCAGGCTCATCCCCATGCTTGACATGACTTCCCCCTCCCCATTTTCTTCCTGTCTCCAGCTCTTCTGCCATCAGATACGGCCCCAGCTTCAGGAGGGGCAGCCATCGACCTTCATGTTCCCTCTACATCTCTCTCCCTCCCAGGGTGTGGATATGAGCTTCACCAGTAGCTATAAACACCACATATGGAAAATTCTAGAATCTTCCCCGAAGTCACTAAACCTAAGCCTCTTTACAAATGTAGATAAACTGAAGCCAAGAACTCAAAGGCCCTGGGAAAAGATGAGACCAAGGTGAGTAAGGCCCTGGTGGGTCAGTGTGTAGCTGTCCCTGCATGACCAGCAGCACAGGAAGTCACTTAGCAGTGCTGTGCTTGGCCCCTGTGTGTCCTAGTGAACCTCTGCACCCTGGAGGAGCTCCGCCTGCACCTTGCTGGGTGCCTGGACCCCTCCTGAGCCTCACGTCCCAGCTGAGCACCTCAAACCCCTGCAGAAACCGGGGCCCACGCCATCCTCGGGGGGCCTCACCTTAGAGACCTTCAGGGGAGCGTTCTCCGTGACCCCTGACAGGTCAGCCTCGTTGCTGAAGACCTTGGTCATGCCCATTGTGCTCAGGACAGACTTCAGATCGTAGGATCCAGAAATGGACAGTTTGGGAAGACGCAAGATGGCATACCTGGCAAGATGGGAAGAAAATGAGGCGGTTCTAGCATTTCTGAGGTTCTGCTGGGATCCAGCCCATGAAGGGGCTTCCTCTCCTGGCTGATTCTCCCATGGAGCACCCTGTCCCCAGCCACAGCAGGAGGGGCAGTCCCCTGGCTTGTTGGACTCAGCTTCCTCCTGATTCCTAACAGGACGTGGTCACAGCAGCAGGACTTGGTGACACCTGCTCAGTGGAGGAGGGAAGCCCCAGCTCACCAGGCTACAGGCTCAGCTCAAGTTCCCCCTGGGGACAGGGCGAGGCTGGAGTGGGGCCTGTGCTCAGGTGACACGGGCCCTGGGCTGGGTGACCAGGTGCAGTCCCAGCCTGGCCTTGTGCTCTGTGCTCCCTGCAGTGTAGCACTTCTGTTCACGACTGAACCTTACACCTGTTCACATCTCTTTACTGTGTGTGTCCAATGCTGCAGGGCCCCGGCTAACCATAAGCATGTGTGTGCACTGCTCTGTGTCACATGTGTGAGCCGCATTGGCACCTGGGACCTGACAAGCCACACTTAAAGTGACAGAGCAAGGCAGCATGTGCAATTGTGTTCTGTGCTGCCCTTTCTCGCCCTGGGTCTTTCCCTGCACACCTTGGACAGTTCCCCCTGGACCTGGACCCCTCCCTCTATGTCATCATAGCCAGGAGTCTCCTGCCTTTGTCCTTGTCTTGCAGCATGTACGGTTACTGCTGTCCCTGGATATTGGGAAGGACTATGGACATTCTGGGGAAGGGAGTCCTCCCCAAACAGGATCTGTTCTTCCTCCCTCTGGCCACTGTGCCTTCACAGTGCCTGGCTGCTGCTCCCCAGGTGCTGGGGTGCTCCCTCCCCAGTCCCTGGGCTGTCTCAATGGGACTGTGCTGGGCCACCTCTGAGGCCAGGCAGCTCCCAGGTGGGGCAGTCACCTGCTCTCCTTGTTTTTTAGGATCGTGTCGATGATGTCGGGGGTGAGCGTGTCCTCCAGGTGCTGCATCTTCCCCTCGTCGGGCAGGAGGAAGATGGCGGTGGCATCACCCAGGTAGTCCATGAGCAGCACCCAGCTGGACAGCATGCTGCAGTGGAAGAGGTTAAACATGCCCTGGCGGGTCATCATGGGCACCCGCACTGTGGTCTCATCGTTCACGTGGAAGTCGTCCTCCTGGGTTTGCTCAGGATCGAAGGGTTTCTCCCATTTGCCTGCAGAGAGGAAGGGTGGACAGTGGTGGGGTGGAAACGGGGTTCAGGTAAGAGGCAGAGGGGAGGAGCCCCAATCCTCCTGGTGTGTCGCTCCCGGCTGGGCCTCAGCTTTCTCGTGTGCAAACGGAGGTCTATCGAACCTCCAGGCTGCAGAGAGGCAAACATTTGGGCTCCCCTGAGTCCTTGTTCAGGAGTGCATGTGCAGTGCAGAGGCCAGAGAAGCCCCTCTTTCTGTAGAACAGCACCAACCTTCAAGGCAGGCAGGTGTCTCAGGAACCCCTGACAACTTTTTCTTATTAAACAGGAGGAGGCCATAGATTTGGAAGAACCAGACGTGCCCTAGGTCACAGCAGAGCTATACCTCAGTTGTGCTGACTGTGGCCTGGGCCCTCTATCCTGCAGGACTCTTTCCAGGAGCAAGGGAGCCAGGTTGGGAAGGGGGCTGCCCATTCCATGACTCCCACTACCTTCCCTTAGGCTGTTTATCTGGGGCAGTATTAGAAGTGGGGGCCCATGGGAATCAAGGTTGTTTGATCAGCTACTATATTACATGAACAGTCCCATGTTTGTGTAACTTGATTAATCCTTTCAAATTCTGAACATAATGATATTGTTCTGTCCTTGATAAGATGGAACAGTCAAGTCCCAAAGGGGTGAAATGGCTTGTTCAAGGTCAAGGCGAGGAGTGGTGGAGGCAGGATTTGAACCCAGGTCTTGCTTACTACAAAGTGGATAACCTTCCACGACTTTGGAGTGATCCAAAGCATGTTCCATGAAACACTACTCCCTCCATGCCAACAGCTGCAATTTGTATTTCTGGCTTTCTGGTTAGGAAAACATTCCATATTTTATGCTCTTCCTTCCCTCCCAGGTCTTCCCAATGAGCATCAGGACAATAAACACTGCAGAGGTCAACAATTTTGACTGGTTGGCCTGTTGTCCCCACACTTAAGTGCTGATAGGGAATGCTTTCGTGTTTGTGCAGGGGAGATGGAGGAACCCAGCTGAGCTGCATGCTGCAGCCAGAGCGCCCTGCCAGGGAACATCCCAGAGCTGGTGCTTGGAGAGTTTCCATGGGAACCAGCTCAGGCCTATTGTGCAGCCTTACCTTGAAAGAAAATGTAATTCACCAGGGCGAGAACTGTGTCTCTGTCCAACTCTTTCACCAGATCCACGATTTTCCCTTGGGTTTCCGTCTCCACATGGCTATTGATCTGCATCTTGGCTGCTTCAGAGTCACTGAAGTTGATGGGGAAGGCGTCTGAGTGGTACAGGGTCTTGACATCCCCTAAAAACTTGGCCACGAGCTTCAGTTTCTCGTCGGTGAACAGGCCGTTCCCAGTGGTCAGCTGGAACTGGTTGTCGGGCAGGTTGAGGGAGAGGATGAGATGCTGGAAGGCTTCGTGGATGTGGGCCTCCTCCGTTTCGGTGAGGTTGAACTCCAGGCCCTGCAGGATCTGGGTGTGGGTGTCGCCCTTGGTCCCCAGGGAGAGCATGGCCAAGGCTGTGGCGATGCTCACAGGGGAGAAGAAGATATTGTCGGTGTTGGACTGACGGGCCACCACTCGGTACAGGCTGAAGGCAAACTCAGCCAGGTTCTGGGAGATCCTGTGGCAGGGAAGGTGTCCCTGGTCATGCTCGGCTGTGACGGTCTCCTGAACATCCACAGCCCTGGAGCCAGGGACCAAGCAGCACAGGCCTGCCAGCAGCAGGACGCCCCACGAGACGGAGGAAGGCATTGTCCTGGGAGACAGAGAAGGGGATCCAAGGTCTGAGTTAGGCACCATGACGACCCCCATGGCCACCAACTGACATCATGCAAAAGCCGCTGTGCTTTATTAAACGTCTGACATGTGCCTAGCTGGTGCCAAGCACTTTCTACAACATTGGATTGAACACAATCAGTAAAGAATTTCTGATTGAAAGAAATCAGAAAAGCATTAACAATAATGTGATGGAACCAGCCGGGCTTGGTGGTGCGCGCTTGTAATCCCAGCAATGGGGAGGCTGAGACTGGAGGATCTGGGTTCGAGGACAGCCTCAGCTACCTAGTGAGGCATTCTGAAACTTAGTGAGAACCTGTTTCAAAATAAAGAATAAAAAATAGGAGCCAGGCATGGTGGCACACCCTTGTAATCCCAGCATTTGGGAGGCTGAGACCGGAGGATCCGGGTTCGCGGCCAACCTCACCTACCATTGAGGCACTCCACAATTTAGTGAGACCTGGTTTCAAAATAAAGAATAAAAAATAGGGCTGTGGGTATAGCTTGAAGGTAGAAGACCCCTGAGTTCAATCCCCAGCACTGCAAAAAAAAAAACAACAAAAAAAAAACAGTAATAAAAACGTGATGGAACCTGTGGTTCTAATTCCCCCATGTGTTAACTCTCTGTCTTGTCAGTCTGGTGGGGAGAACTTGCATCACCCTCCATTACTGATGAGGCAATCAAAGTCCAGAGAGGTGAGGGCACATGTCCAAAGTCCATGAGCGTGTAGGATTGTAGAACAGAGCACACACCAGGCAGTGGGACGCGCAGTGCATGCTCACAACAACCCCACCTGGAACCACAATGAGCCAGGCTGCCCAGCCCCCTTCTACTAAGAGGAGCAGAGATGCAGGAAGAGCAGGGAGTTGCCCAAGGTTATCAGGGACATTGGGTAAGCTTAGGATCGGAACCACTGTGAGTGGAACAGCCCTGGGAGGTCTCCCCCTCAACCCCGTGACTGCCAGGCGTCTTCCACGCACAGGAGGAGCGTCTGGTACATGGCATAGGAGGACATGGTGTTCTCCCCCTTGTACTTGAGACTAGCCCAGGCCAGGAGCCTCTAGTCTGCAGCCTCTGAAGTACGCTCTCTTCTTACAAATGGGGAAACTGAGGTCTGCGCTGTGAAGAAGGGGCTTGTGGCCACATAGTTAACTATCTGTCCCCAAAACAAAATCACCTTTTTTTTTTTTTTTTTTTTTTGGCAGTACTTGGAACTGAACTCAGGGGCGTTCTACCTCTGAGCTACACTCCAGCCTTATTTTTAATTTTTATTTTGAAACCGGGTCTCACTAAGTTGCGGAGGGCCTCACTAGGTATCTGAGGCTGGCCCCGAACCCGGATCCTCTGGTCTCAGCCTCCCAAATGCTGGGATTACAAGCGTGTGCCACCACGTCCAGCTTAAAGTCACCTTGACCTTGGGGCATGAAACCTGAGGGGAGAAAGTTGAGAATAAGGAAGGCTGAGTTTCCCTTCTGCTTTGACCTTTTAAACGTTTTTTTTTTTTTTTTTTTCCCAAAAGACACAAAAATGAAGCACATAACTAGGATTTCTCTACCAAGTTTTTTCCTTTCTTTCTTTCCTTCTCTTCTTCCTCCCTCCCTCCCCGCCCTCTTCCTCTCTCTCTCTCTCTGTTTCCTTCATGTCTCGAAATAATCCAAAGAGAGCAAAGCCCACATTGCATAATGCGTGTTTATATTTTTCTCTAACTAGCCTGTGTGCTAGAGCTGAAGACGGTGCTAAAATTAGTTCTCTATATTTCCACCTCCCTTAGAGTTCTCTTTTCCTTCCTATCTGGATTTTGGTGCAGCCCTTTGTGGTTTATGGAAATTACCCATCTTCCCAGGGCTCAGGGATCTGGGGTGAGTGGGACCTCCACGGGGTGGGGCCAGGAAACACTGTCAGTGGCTTCAGGACCAGTGGTGGTGGCTTCTAGCTTGGACAGGGCCGCTGCTATGCATTAGGCCGGGGTGAGGGTCTGCGCCAGTGGTGTCCAGAGACCTCATCTCCCCGGCTGCATGGAGCAGGTTGGGAGAGACCTAGATGAAGGGCTCCTCTGTGCATGAATGTTGTCTGCTGTCTCTGTCTGTCTGTCTCTCTGTGTCTCTGTCTCTGTATCTCTCTCTCTCTCTCTCTCTCTCTCCTTCCCTCCCATCTCCTTCTCTCCCTGTGTGTGTCTCTCCCTCTCTTTTGGTACTGGAGATTTAACCCAGGGCTATTCTACATCCAAGCCACACCCCCAGCCCTTTTTATTTTTTAATTGGAAATAGGGTCTTGCTAAGTTGCTGAGGATCTCTCTAAGTTGCTGAGGCTGGCCTCAAAACTGCAGTCCTCCTTGTCTCAGCCTCCTAAGCAATGGGATTGCAGGCCTGCCTCCCACTCTTGGGTTTTATATACCAGGTCTCCTCTAATCTTCCCTCAGAGCTTAGCCTACGAGGTGGAAATTATGAGCAGTCCCATTTTATAGATGGAAGAACAGAGCAGAGAAGTTGAGCAATTGCCCAAGGTCACAGAGCATCAGAGAGGCCTGAAAGCTGGTCCAGGCTTCCCATTCCAGAGCCAGGGAGGAGACCCAGGAGAAAGGTGTCAGCAGTCGGCCAGGGCCAGGAGCATGGGGCCTGGAGTCAGTGTGAATCCTGAGCAGAGGATAACTAGGAGCAAGCTCTCTACCTCTCTGTTCCCCATTCCCTCATCTATAAAATGGGAGTAACCATAGCAACCACAGAGGGAGGCTGTGAGGCTTCAATGCCTTGACTTGTGCAGGAAGCTTACAGGTGTCTGGCTCGGAGGGCTCACTCAGGACCCTTAGCTCAACCCCAGGGATGGAGACGCTGCCCTCTGAAGGGGCTCCTGTCATCCAGCGGGCACAGGGAATGCTCAGAGCCCATTGACGTCGCTAGGCCCATCTGACACCTCCAGGTGAGACCTGGCCCAGCTCTCCTCCAGGGCTGATCTGGAGGATGGAGGGTGTGAGCCTGGCGCCTCCCTGCCCCTCTCAGGCCAGACCTTCTGCTTCAGGAGAAGGAGAGAAAGCTCACCCCGCAGCAGGTGGTGGGGAGTCTGACCAGAGGCGATGGCAGGACAGCCTCTGGATGGATGCTGGAGCCGTGGGGACAGGACCAGAGCTCCTGTGCTGGCGCGGCTGTCCCTGCCTCCCCAGGCCGTGGATCCACATCCCCTTCTCCCTTTCTGCTGTCAAGTGCTGGTTGTTTACTGCGAGGTAGTGGCCATGAATTGAGTTGGTTTAGGGGCAGGAAGGACCTCTGTGGCTGCTGGTACTGTGACCACAGGAGGCCCCGTTGCAACAGCCCCATCTGCCCCGCACTGGCTGGACCCCATGCCTTCTGCCTGCCTGGGGCATGCAGGACCCTGAGGCCCCTCTGGAGGTTCCCCACAGGGAAAGGCGTACTTACCACTCAGGTGGAGACCCAGGCTGATGAGACAGAGGCCCTTCCTCGGTGCTATTTAAGCAGTGGACACAGAGGGGTAAGGGGGGAGATAGCCAGTGACTATTAATCAAGTTCATCTCAGTTATTAGAGGAGCAAACAGATAGGGGTAAAGTCCATCGATCACACTCTGTGAGTTCTGCTGGGGCAGCACGCTGGCATCCGCTCATCCCCATGGGGCGTCATCTTGGTGGCCTCATGGACCTGGGTGTCCTGTGTCTAAAGCTGGGCGGTGGCATGAATCAGATGGCCTCACTGGGGAATCCTCAGGGGCCACCCCCAGCCCTAGACAACATCTACCCTACTGGGCCAGATGCTTTGAAATGCCTGGTGTTTTGCTGGTGGTCTGTGGGGTCAGAATCATTTCTGCTTCTGACTCCCAGAAGACCAGGCTAATCCACAGACCACTTGCATTTTCCCTGGAGCATGGCCCCTCTCTGTGACTGTTGCCCACAGCCCACAGAATGCCAACTTGGGGCAGGGTTGGAGCCTGGGGCAGTGGGGTGCTGAAGTGTTCCAGTGGTGGAGTGGGCTCTGGCAGAATGGCTGCTTCTATGGTAGACAGCGGCAGGTTTTTCCTGTGGAAGCATACCAGGCATGAACGACTGGCTGCCAGTGATTCTTATGCCTTTGGAGGAATCACGTCTGCGTGAGTCCATCATGCTCCTCTAAGGGATCACGGAACAAGATGTGTGGTTGGAGGAACAAGTACCGCTCAGGAGGCCTGTTTTGCTATCGCTAGCTAGGTGACTCTGTAGGAGACAGGTGGCCTCTGTCTTCCCCAGTTTCCTCCTGTATAGATTGAGTAAATGACACATGGCAGATCTGCTCCCAGTATGGCAGGACTGCCAGGAGGATTAAATAAGCAAATGCTGGGAAAGTGCTTCCCAGGGTGTCTACTCAGCAAGGCCAGCAGCAGGGCCCTTATGTCCCCACCTGCTGTAATTAAGATAGGACACCCGACTTTGTCCTTAAAACTATTTTTGGCTAGAAGAAAAATGACAAAGATAAGGCTTCTTTACAGATGTAGGCAAGCAGGCAGTTAAAAAAATAAAAAGATAAGTCAGCACAAACATAAGGCAGAGTATGTCCCAACACAGGCTCTCTCAAATATAAACAAAGCAGTGAAAAGAAAAACAACATAATGATTAACCTAATGATTAATTTATTGATCTGCTTCCGTCATCATGCTTATGCAAGGAAATGTGTGTCTCATGCATGCCCCTCTCCTCCCAACAATAGATAACCAGGTGCATACTGGTGATCAGTGCTCAGACCTGAAACTTTGCTCTCTGAGCTTTCACTCGTGAATAAGGAAACCTGCTTTCAACTCTGCTCTCTGTCTTCTGACTTTGGGGACCCAACGGTCCTAGAATATTTTGGCGAGCCAGTCAAGAAGCACATTCCAGGCCAATATAATCCCAGAGATGGCATCCAGGGCATTTTGCCTCCTCCAGTCTGTGTCTTGGGAATAGGTCTTCCCTTTTGCAGATGTCAGTCCACTGAGCATGCTGGAGGCCTTCTTGCCACCATGTGGGAGGCCTCTACTGGAGGAAGTCAAGTCCAGGGCTAACAGCCACTGAGGTCTTAGACTGGAGAAGGAACAGGTCATTATCCATCCAGCACTGACATCTGAGCATCTAAATCATGGTAGGCCTCCCTGGGGGCTAAGTCAGGTTAGGTCCTACTACTGGGTTAGTGGAAGAGGAGACTGATTACTCCCTTTCAGGGACTTCCCAGAGTAGTGTCTGCAGGAAGGGACATGAAACCAGAATTTAGTTCAAGATTTGAGTTGTGTGTCAGTCAGGTAAGGTCCAGTATCAGATTAGTAGACAAGGAGACTGCTCACCCCTTTCAGAAAATTCCTCAAGTAGTGTCAGAGGAATTCAGTTCAGGATTTCGGTTGGTGTGTGAATGGTGAGTTTGAGTGTGTGAATGAGAAGGACATCAGAGTCAGATTCTGGTTTGGACTCCACAGGGCCAAAATGAGTGTTGAGTCTATTGCCTGAATCTAAGTGTGTCTTGTAACGGCAAGGACCCTAAAAAGTGGCAGTCCAGCAAGGATCCTAAGAAGTCTTTGGTCTGACTGGAGTGAGGCTGTATATCATTCTGCCTATGCCAAGGGACGGCTGAAATACCCCTGTGTGGAGGACGACTGGGCACAGATGAAGTGAGTTTTGTCTGTTATCTGTTTTAGGTATCCCGACATTAGTCTGAACTCTCTAGGCAGGAATGGGAGGGAAACAGAGTAAGCCCATTCCCTTAGGCCTCATGATTAGGAACTTTAAAGAAGGACTTATATAGATGATGATGAATCCAAACTAACCCCAGAAAGGTTGCACACCCTGTGGAGGTAAAATGGCCAACTTTTGGAGAGGACTGGCTGTCACAAAGCCTCCTTAGATCTAGGCGTCACCTGACACATTTGAGACCAAGTCACAGGCAGCCCAGGACATTTGGGCCTTTTCCCTTACTTTGACAATTGGCTTTATTTGGTTTGGAACCTCCACCTACCCTCACCAAGGCTGTGAGGTGCTTTCTCCCAGATCTTGATCCCAGAAGTGCAGGAATCTAGTGGTCAGTCAGAAAATTGGTGGAAGCAACTATGTGAAGCTTAACTACCACCCATTTTGAAAAGTCCCCCAGAAAAACCAGACCTGCAACCACTGTATGTCTCCCAGACATGACAGCCATCCAGTCTGGCAAGTGGGGCCCTGACTCCCCCATCCTCCCATGCTAGCTCCATTGACAACATCTGATAGAGTTACAGATGAGTACTGTAATATATATATATATATATATATATATATTTAATAATATAAAAATATATATTTATAATATAAATAAATATATATAAATAATAAATAAATAATAAATATATAATAATGTAAATGCAGCTGCAGGCTCTGACTGACTTCCTCCAGTGTCCCGGGCCATCCAAAGGAAAGAGGGCTACTTCCTTTGTGACTGTGTGCATTCTGCAAGGAAATTGCACAGTAAATAAATAAATTCCCTAAGAAAGGTCAAGGACCTTGTGAGGAACCATCAGCCCCTCCCACACTCTTCTCCCATGATAGTCTGCCAGGCTGGTTTGGACTAGGCCCCAAAGCCCCTGAAGGGCCCATGGTCCAAATGACAGTGTGGGGGTGCAGCACAATCTCCAGTTCCTTGTCAACACTGGAGCAGAACATTCAGTGGTAAAGAGTCCAATAGCCATCCCCCCGCCCCCATCACTGACCAACATGTTGACATAATGGAAGCAACAGAAAAAGCCTCCCAGCGAATGTTTTTCACCTCCCCCACAGATGTACTCTAGAAACCAGACTGCCCAGTTCCACTGCTGGGTCAGGACAACCTCAGCAAACTCAGAGCAAACTTCACCTTTTCTAGGGAGGGTCAAATGAGGTTCTCAGTGCCAACCTCTCAGATAATTTGCTTCCTACAAATTCCCCAAAAAAGAAGAATAAAAACTATTTGAGGTGCAAAAAGAGGGCTCCATCAGCCCAGGGAGTGCGACTCGGTGGCTTGTTGTATAGACTGAAGACAATCCACCTGAAATGGCTAAATTCCAGGTCCTCATGTCCTACCAGTGTAATTATGGCTACACTGAATCCCTTGTTGGCACTGGAGAAAATCAAGCCCTATTTAAAAAGACTTCAACAACATGATATCTTCATGTCATGCCAGTCCCAGAAGAACACTCCTCTTTTACTAGTCAAAAAACTGGGAAATGAGGAGTATTGACCAGTGCAAGATTTGTGGGTTATCAGCCAGGCCACAGTCACCTTGCATCTTCTAAGTTTGCTCCCTGCCCCTGCAGCCTAGTTTGCATGCTGGGAACTAAAAGATGCTTTCTTTAGTATCTCTCTGATCCTGTGGGCCAAAAATTGTTTACCTTTACATGGGAGGACCCAGAAACTAGAATCAAAACCAGTACACTTGGGCTCAATTTCCCCAAGAGTTTAAAAACTCCCCCACTATTTTTGGAGAGGTCCTGGTCTGTGCTGCTAAAACGGCTGTTGGGGGCAATGAAAGAGGGGCAGTTCAAGCTATCTCTGAGCCTGTCAAATGAAGTCCTTCAGGAATTTCTGAAAATAGTAGGGTTCTGATACATTTGGATTCCAAACTTTGTTTTCACAGTAAAATCTCTTTAGGAAACCACAAAGAGGGAAGATGAAGACCCTTTGTGTGGGAAAAAGAACAACAACAGGCCTTTTGACACTTAAAAAGCAACTGCTAAAAGCCTTCCACCTTGTTGTCTCAGGGAAAAACAAAAACAAAAACAAATAGTTGTAGGAGTTCTGGTCCAGCAACCAAAGCCAGGTTTACAGACTGCCAAGGCTTACTGTATGAGCACTCTCATGGTAGATACCTTAAATCCAACCAGCAATGAGCTACTCATCTGCAGCTGTGAGGAAGTGCTGACACAAATCCACTCAGGGAGGCCAGACTTAAAAGCCAACCATGGGCCAGCCTTTGTCACAGAAGTCACCCAGGACATGGCAATTGCCCTGGGCATCTCTTGGGAGCTGAACTCTGCATATGTGCCACAGATGTCAGGCAAAAAATAGGGCTAACAAAACTTGAAAAAATATGTCAAAAAAACAAGATAACTTGACTTCAAGCCTTACCCTTATTCTTGTTTAAAATTACACCCCTTTTGTCTGCAGGATCATTTTGTCCTACTAGGAAAGCCCCAAAAAGGAGAAAAAAAGAGGAAAAAAAACCTAAACTGTTGCATTCTCTTTTACCCTC
>PVLC010025187.1:0-23943 GCA_004027655.1 Graphiurus murinus
CTTTCTTGATCCTCTTTATTTGTTTGTGGTTCAAATTTCACTTTTTTTCCTTCTGTTAAAAAGTTCTTTTTATGGTAAATTTAGATCCAAATCACAGCGTTTGTGGAAAAATGTTTCACTCAGTCGCCATCTTGGATCTGCCTCCAGCCTGTACTCCAAAATTCATATTTTATAAAAGCAAATTGACAATTTAAAAACTAAGAAAATAATCAACAATGTACATTAAAATATTTTTTAAATAAGCAGAATTATTTTTCATGTAAAGAATATGAAATGATCTGAAATAATGTTAGAGAATAAAATAAATGTAATTCAGTATTATTTCAGTGATAGTCGTTAATGTACTCTTTGAAGCAGAAATATTATAATATCCTTTCTGGTAATGAGAGGGCAATTTTGAACAACTTTTCAGAATATTAAAGTTGTCTGGCATATGAGACTACATTCACATGATTGTATGTTATATTGCAATGATGAATATTATCTAGAATAAAGCTATTGTGGGAGATTTTAATAAAACAACTATCTGAGAGTCTTACTATAACTATTGTTCTAAGAGATAAAATAAAAGCTTATTTGTATTTGGTTCTTTACTTATGGAGGAAATGGTAACAAATTTAATAACTATTCAGTGTGAATTATCCTCTTACTGTTATGTTCTTCTAGAAGGAAAGTCAATATTTAATTAAAATTCAGTGTCATGTTGCAAGTTTATTATTTGGTGATTCTCCAGGAGCTTTAGTGATTTGGGGAAGTTCTAGTGTTTCTTGATGACTCTTCAAGAGTGTGTACATCAGGAATGCTTAGGAAGAAATTTAGTTGGTTGCAAATTCTCCATCCTACTTTGATCAAACAGCATCTCATCTCTAATCCCTGTTCTTGAGAGGCAGAAACAAGAGGATAACAGGTTCAAGAACAGTCTCAGCAAGTAGTGAGATTCTCATCAATTTAGTGAGACCCTGTTTATAAATAAGAAGTAAAATCAGGCTGTGGGTATAGCTTGGAGGTAGAATTGAGTTCAATCTCCAATGCCACAAAATACACACACACACACACACACACACACACACATAAACACACACACAAAACAAAAACAAAACCAGCACCTCTTGTAATTGTATGCATACTGAATTTCTGAAGAATATTTTGAATAAAGAGAGGGAATCAGAGAACAACAACCAGGACAAGATGAGTAGAAAGTTACACTTCTGATATGCCCTGCTGTTAGACTGACCTATTGGTAACTTAAGAATTTAAAGTAATATTGAAATTGTCATGAAATTATATAATTTCATAATTATAAGGGCCAATGCAGGAAATATGAGTGGCAAATAAGAGATGTGAGCTAGGTGGAATGAAGAGAGCACTGTAATGTAAAGCACACCTGCACCTGTTTACCTGTCAAGCTCTCCATTAGAGTAAAACTGATTTCTCAGAACTGCAGTGAATCTGAGCAGCAAAATACTCTATATGAAGATAGTATTTTTAACTCCCTATAAAGTTAAAACAACTGAAGAAAGAAATGCATAGATAAGTTTGTTTATTCTCTTCCCTGGACAAACATTACATTTAGAAAAGTAAGAGTCTATAATTTTGACAGAAAATGTTTGTTATTGGAGCAATAAATTACTTTTCCAATAAAAGATAAGTCAATTGTCATATTGAATAGCACCATAAACATTCACTGTCAAATTATATTCTGGACAATTCTACCTTTAGGAGCACTATAAGTTATAAATTAAGAAGTTTTTCTCTCAGTAAAATATATATTTTCTACTAAAATGGCTTGGCAATTTCAGCAAAAATGTTCACCATAGATATAAACTTGTTTTAAAGTTTACATTATGAATTACTTGATTCTAAATGCATTTTCTTTTACTTTCAAAGCTTATAAAACAAAAATTATGAAATTATGAGTGTTCAGATGTAAAGTAGCTAAAAGCTTATGGGTTGAGTGTTCCACATTGTCATTACTCTGAGATGATGCTTCTCATGGTACATAAGCTAAGCCTGCCACCTGTTTGCCTCAAGGGGCATCCTTGCTGCCTCACCACCCTGTTCTGATTAGCTGGGTTAAAAAGGATCCTTGGGCTAAATTAATCATTTAGTAGATATTCCTGTAGAATACTAAAATTTTTAATGTGATGGTTTCAAAGGTTCATAGAAAATCCCTTTCTATTGAGACCGTACTATTTGTAACTAATAGTTAAAAGAAAACATAAAAAGGCTAACCATACATAAATCTTCATTCATCAGTAAAACTGAGAATAATATTTCCAGCTCGTACATATAATTATCTTTTTAAAAGTATTGTTGAGTGTATACTTGTGTCAGAAATGATGAGCTCATTATACTTGCAGTTTTCTAAATTTAAATATGTGGATAAAGTTTCAAGATTCAAATTCCTCAGCTTTCACTATGAAAAAGATGGCAGAGTGATGGCTTAATAATGATCCTGCATTTGAAGCATAAATCATTCAGGGATTAGTGCCCAGCTGTTTGTTTACTTTCCCCTCGAGAAAAGATTGAGAAAATGGTGTTAAAAATCAGTTTTAAAAAGATGTTTAGAGAAATGATTTTGTGACAATGATTAAATTCTGAAATCTCTGATCCAGAAGGGAATTAGAGGTATGAAATTAGATAATGGAATTTCCTGCTGTGTATCACATGCCATCTTCTGAATAAATTTACTTGCCACATTTTTTTCTTTATTTTATTTTCCTCTATGACATACACATCTCCCCATTGCATTTAACATTTTCACTGACTGTTGTTTTCTCTCACAAATCATTATTATTATTATTATTATTATTATTATTATTATTATTATTGTTATGGCAAATACTATTATAAAAAGGAGCCTAAAAATTAAGAAAGAGGTATTACTTTGTCCTAGAGGATAACACCAGACAAGGATCCACTGTGTGTTTGGTGAAGTATCTGTTGAGCTTATCAAAGTTGTGGAGATGGTAGAAGCAGTTTTATGCCTCCAAGGTCCTAAAAAAATTGGCAAAAATCACACTTCCTGTTTCCTTCACCAATTTCTTTTAAGCTATTTTTAAACCTTCCTCCTGCCCATACTGTGCATTAGCATTCAAAACATATTACTAGACATAGTATTTTACTTTTTAAAAAACCAACTAAAGGAAAATAATGAGAGTCCTCTTCTCAAAGAAAGATCATTCCTAAATTTATGGCAAAGTGAAGAGCCATTCCAAGAAAACTTTTAGAAAGATGCACTGACAGAATTTTATGGAAACAGGTGAAGTGGGTCTATGATAGTTACATACCTGCAGAATTTTATAACCCTAACTAATACATGTAGATTAAATGCAAATGTATTGAGAAGAAATCTTACATGACTTTTATATCTTTGATAATAGGATAATTTACTAGACTTCTTTTTTAAAGCAAATAAACACATATAATCTTGATATCAAGAAAATTATGGCTAGGAGTGGTGGCGCACAGTTGTAATCCCAGCATTCGGAAGGCTGAGACCGGTGGATCCGGGTTTGCGGCCAGCCTCAGCTACCTAGTGAGGCACTCCGCAACCTAGTGAGACTCGGTTTCAAAATAAAGAATAAAAAATAGGGCTGGGGGTATAGCTCTGAGGTAGAATGCCCCTGAGTTCAATCCCCAGTACGGCAAAAAAAAAAAAAAAAAGAAAATTATGCTTACATTTTGAAAATTGCTAAATTAATTTTTAACCATATGAACCTAGTAGATGATAATCATCATTCTGTAAAAGTTTCTAGCCAGGCACAGTAGCACACACCTGTAATTCTGGTACTTGAAGGCTGATACAGAAGGATCACAGGTTTGAGGTCAGCCTCAGAAATTTAGTAATACTCTAAAAGTTTAGCAAGACCTTGTTTCAAAATAAAAGTAAAAATACCTAAGGGTATAGCTCAAAGGTAGAATGACCCTGGATTCAAACTCCAGCACTTAAAAAAAAAGAGTTTCAACTTTATTTCTTCACATGCTGAAAAATTTACCTTCTCCTCAATCACACCACTTGAATGTGTAGTAACCTCCTAACAGCCAAATGGAGAGGCCTTTTCTTGTTCCTCATACCTTTGCTTTTAAAGCTGAACTTGCTCATATTGACTACTCCTGCAAGAAAACTATTTTCCTCTGAAACCAAGGACATTAATGGTGTTTCCTAGGCATATTGTGCTCTACTTTCAACCAAACCTTGCACACCCCAGGCCCTCTCCCATGCTGTATTCTATCTAGAGTGTACTGCATTGATTCCTCTCTGCAACTCTCTCACTATGCTTTCTCAGTGCCCCTCTGCAGTGCACTTCACCAATCTGCAATTATTCTTTCTGTTTTCTTTTCACCTCCAGTTGAATCTCACGTCTATTTGTTTATAAATTAAATATGTTCTTATCTTTAAATTACCTTCATATACTCACCTACACACACACACACACACACACACACACACACACACACACACACACACAAACCTCTTTGTGTAAAAAATAGTTAATTCTTAACTTGGATTCTGTTTGTACTCTTACATGGCAATTCATGTATGCTTGTCTATGTATATATGTATGTATATATCATATGCATTTAATGTGTATTACATGTATATGCATGGTAGAAGGATATACATTTTATGCATATATTATAGTGAGCTATGTGGAATCTACTTCTACAAATAATTACTATTCCTTTAAGCATTAGGGATTTGTCTTAGTTATCCTTATACAAAGTTTGTATCAACTACCAATACATTTGTTTAATTATTGCTTAAATCAGGAAAATTGTACAACATGTAGAATAGCCTGAAAAAAGTAAGCTATGCAACTTAGTAATATGTAAGGAATGCTTCTTGTTTCCAATAGTATTCACAAAATTTGATGTTCAAATAAGAAACATTAGGAGAAACCATTAGCCAAGAACTGAATCTGAATTTATTTCATTATTACATCTAGATTTCTGTGTGTTGTATGTATTTGGGTCTCTGTCCGTCTGTCTCTGCCTTTGTCCATATTTTGTCTCTCTCTTTCTCCCTCTGTCTTCTTCTCTTTCTTAGACTGGTATTCATCATTTTCTAATAAATAAGAACATCTCAACCATATCTATGGTGGGATGCTAATTCTGAGCCTTATTACTTGTAAAGTCATAGCATTTTCCTAAAATTTATTCAAGGTAAGATTAAAAAGAGAATATTTGGGAATAACATTATTTGTGGGGTTTTGCTTCCCTTTAAATTTCTGTGAAAATTTTCACCACTGGGATTTTCTCATTATTAAGGAATAGTTTTTTTCTATTTATGTGCCCTGTTACTTCTGTCCACAGTGTCTTTTAGCCTAATGCCTGGATGTTTGTATCAATCATTGATACATGTTAGAAAATGCTATTTGCGCTAAACACATGAGAAAAGCTAGCTCTAATTCTTGACAGGGGAATGAAATGCATTCACTCAAAAAGTAAAAGCACACACCATGATATGCTCTGAGCAACATCATGAATTATCCCCATGTCCACAAGTACCAAGGGCTTTTCCTGTGTGATAATTTCCTGTTTTGTCTTGATCACTCAGGCAGCACTATACATCATGAAGAATTTAAATATGAGTTCCAGTCCCATGACTGCCTTGTGTCGTTTCTACCTCTGACTCTTTCCTTCACCCTCACTGACATCCCTTGCTTCAACTACTGCATGTAACAAATATGCTTGCCATTTTTTTATGAGTTTAAGCAATAGAAAAGCTGTAAACTTCTAAGCATTCAAATCATTAAACTTTGTAATCTGTGGTTACATTCTGGTGCAATTTGATCAGGTATTTATATGTCTTTAGTAATGTTTATATCACCAGTTGCAATACTTTATGCAAACAACTGTAATACCTTTGAGAAAATATATACATATGTCAACATTAGTGTCCATTTTGTAATGCAATTACTAAAATACAAAGTTGAAGTGTCAACAAAGTTTGTTATTACTCTTAAGGTTAGTAGTGTTTATTGGTACATCTAGTTGATTTTATTTATTATTTTTTCCTTCGTCTTCATACAGACTTGTACACTAATTTGCCTGGTTATGAAAAATATGCAAAATTTGTTCTATTTATAAAGCACATATGGCTATATTGATCTATTGAGGATGTAGTTTATTATTTTTAGGAGTCTACTACTATTCTATAATGCCTAGGAAATCAAATAGACTGCATATTTATAATAATTTTAAATTAGATATTACAAAAATATGTTAACATAATATTTCAAAAGCAAAAACTATGCTCTGTGCTCAGTAACATTTGCTATTTCTCCATCTCAATTTACTAATGTATTAGAAATAGATGTTAACATTTCTGTGGGTGTTAATGCCCCTTTTCTTTTTTGTTTTTCTTTTTGTATGTGATATTGTGGTTTGAACCCAGCTACACCCCCAACCCTATTTTATTTTCTATTTTGAAACAGTGTCTCACTAAATTACTTTGCTCTGGTCTAGAACCTGCAATTCTTATGCCTTAGCTTCCCAAGTACTGGGATTACAGGTGTGCACCACTGCTCCTGGCTATTAAATATATCTTCTCAGAAAAAAATTTACTTCATATGTCTGAAAACAAAACATATGGTAAATTTAATTATAAGAGTATTAGAAATTTTACAGCATATCTCAAAGAAAAAAAACTGAGCACCATACTTCAGACTTTGGTTCTTAATCAAGGGTCTATCTGTTTCCTCACACTTCCACTTTGATGCTAAGTAGAGTCAGAAATGTTTCTGACTAAAGGGCTGTAGGCAAACAAGATGAACACTAACTCTAGGCAAAAGTAAAGTAGAGAGAGTATGAAATCTTCTAACTATTTCTTCTACTGTTACAACAACCAAAAAAGCAATGTGTTGCAGATGGTAGAACCTCTATCAACTTGAAGCAGAATCTGTTGCCAAGAATAAACATAAACATGTCAGCAAAGATCCCTTGTTGTGTTGTTACCCAAGTAAACTTAGTCTACCTTGATTTATACAATTGCAAATCATGGAGAAATCTTTTTTTCCCCATCATTCTTGTCAGTGCTATCCTGACTTATAAGACTACAAATCATATAACATTCTCTTTTTTCTCTTCAGTCTTGTCAAACATATTTTCTAAATCTATCCTGAATCTGTAACTTTCTCTTAACCTCCACCATGGTCACCAAAATCCAAACCTTCGTAATTTCTTACCTGTTCCCTGAAGTAGTTATTTATCTGAATCCATGTGTATATTTTGAAATGTGCATTGTAGCCATAGTTTAAAGAATGAAAGTCTGATGTTTGCCTCCTATTCAAAAGTTTTAATATTTTTCCAGTTTTACAAAAGTAAGGCCAGGTTATCAACATGGAAGACTCTACATGAGCTTGCCTCTACCCATGCCTTTAGCCTCACGTTCCTCCAACCTCCTCAATTTTTACTTTAAGCCCAAAACAACAACACATACACACATACACACACAATGTAAATATGAAATATATATTTTTCAAAATTATGAGATTTTTATAACATCGTAATAGTGTTCATTATTATAGAAAAGTTTTTTCTATTCTATAGATTTTACTTTCCTGAATTAACTGCAAAAGTTTTTTAAACTATTGTCAAAAGAATGTAGTTAAAGAATTCTTTAAGTTAAAAGAATGCATTTTGCTAACTTTAAAAATGCACTATTAGTTAGTATTAGTTATAAAGAATGCATTTAGTTTCATGTATCCCTCACAACTTCCCGATGAAATAGAATAAATTGTACTGTTCACATTTAGACAGGTGAGAACTATAGGTGTAACTGGGTTTCCAGTTCTCAATAAGGAGTTTAAATCAAATGCCTGAATTCTTTCCATAATTCACTACCAATTCATTGCATTAAGTGCAAGTAAAAATTGAAGTGCAGGTAGTACCTTTCTCTAGCACGGAGCACAATATATGCACAGCAGCTTTAAGGACACGTCTGTCTTGATTCTGCTTTCCCTTTTTGGTACCTCTAGAAAGAGGAATCTGTGCCGAAGCTTATGTGCAAATAAATTAAAGTGGCACATTACCCCTAAGTGTGCTAGAAAAGAACACAAGTTATTTTAACACATAATCCACTTAATTCTTTTTTCTGTTCTTGATGTGTAATATACAACCATTACATTTATATCTTCTTAAGAAATCATGTAAAATGTCTAGAGATAAATGTCATCTATCCTTTCATATACATTTTGGTGGGGGGTAGGTCCCAGGGGCATTCTACTTCTGAGCTAACCCTCCCAGGCCTTTTAATTTTTTTATTTTGAAACGGAGTCTCACTGTTGCTGAGGCTGATCTCAAACCTGTGATCTTCTTGTATCAGCCTGCCATGAACTTGGATTACAGGTGTGTGCCACCACGCCTGCCTCATATATCATTTATAATCACAAAACTGTATTCTGCTATATTTATATACCTGAGTGGTATCAGATATTTGCTAGACACAGAATAGAAGCAAAAAGATCCAAATCTTTCAGAAGCAAAAATACTCATATTATGAATAAACTGAGAAGTTTTGCTTCTCTGTAATATTTTATTATTTCTCTGGCTCCTCTTTGTTTTTTTTTTGTTTTTTTTTTTTTTTAATTCTTTCTGCCTCTCCAGGCAAATCTTCTACTAAGAGTTGAAAATCATTGATTTACAATGATTCTATATTTTAGAATCACCTTGGGACTACAAAATACATGAAGGTTGAGGCCCTGCCTCAGAACATTTAAGTTACAATTGAATGAGGTAGTAGTTGTTCTTGTTTTAAAAGTTTTCTAGGTGTTTGCAATTTGCATACTCTTTTCAAAAGTATATGCTCTAATTCAGTCATTTTCTAATGTAAGCATATATCAAAATCAGCTAACAGGCTTGTAAAGCACTATTTCTAGATTCTACTTATATAGTTCCTGGTTTAGGAAGTTAATGTGACAGCCTCAAAATTTGCATTACAAAAAATTCCCAGGGAATGATGATGCTACTGATTCCCTGGATATGCTTTGAAGACCCCTGTGCTAGCACATATAATATTCTCAATGGAATCAATCCTAATCAGGGAAAAACTCACCTCATGAACATGACTGAACGTGAGCTTTTCATTAGATGGAAAATTAGTAAGTGTTGTATTAAAAGAAGGAGGGGATGCATGGCAGAAATCAAGACTAAAATCTGTTAAAATTGCCTGTGGTAAATATGATTCTATTTCCTCCAACTAAACACAATGTGATAGTGCTGTGCATCATGACTTTATGCTTCTGTGAAGAGTACGACAGTCCTTTTTATCTTTAAAATTCCAGTTTTGCTTCATTCTTTGTATAGAATACAATTACTAGCTCTTTTTATTACAATTTCATTCATCTGTTAGCTAGGATATGGGACAAAAGGAACCTTTGTTCATTTTTGGTGAAAATGCAAAATTGTACAACTACTTAGGAAGTCAGTTTAGCACGTTCTTATAAAACTAAACATACTTTTATCATATGATACGACAATTTTGTTCCATGATATTTTCAAAAAAATGTGGAAAATTTTTGTCTACACAAAAACTTGCATATGAATATTTATAATAGATTTATAATGACCAAAACTTAGAAGCAACTAAGATTCCTTTCAATAAGTAAATATATAAATGTACTGTTTTGCATTCACAAAATTAAATATTACTCAGAGCTTTAAAGGAGAAGAAAAGAGCAACAAGGACATGAGAAGACATGAATGAACTTTAATCTTGTATAATTAAGCCAATCTGAAAATGCTATATACTATATGATATCAACTATATGATATTCTGAAGGGAAAACTATTATAAAGACACTAGAAAGAAATCAAGGGTACGTGCACAGAAAAAATTCCTTTGGGCAATTTTATGTACTTCCCATAATATCTCCTAATTCTCCCCATAGATAGCAAGAAGATGTCATGTACCCTGATTATAGTTTTGTCCTTCCCTTTGGGAAGTGTTTCTGTCAGGTGTTACAGCTATTTTATTTTGGATTATGATGAAATAATAGTTTACATTAAAAATTAATGAATGCATAGAATGTACCATGAAAACATTCTTTGAGTTTTTTCAGTATTAACTCTTTACAGCACTACTGTTATCCTCTTTTTGCAAACAAGAGAATTGTGGCTCCAAGCACCCAGCTATTAAGCAGCAGAACCATGATTCAACACCAGTACACTATACTTCTTGACTAATAACAAAGATCATAGTCACATAGCACTGAGATTGACTTCTGGCAAGAGTTAGATTATTATTAAAATTATCATGAATGTTCCTCATTGCTATTTTTGTTATTGAACATGTAGTAAGCATTGTGCTAAAATTGACATAGTAGAATAGTCATGTATAACAGTATTTGATCTTTACTCTAGCTTATTCTCTCAACCGCCCTTTGGGATGGGAACACATGATGTCCTAAGCAGTTTGTCTCAGTCACACAACTAATAAGCAGACAAGCCTTAAGTCAAGATGACATTTAGTATTGTGGCCTGTTTCTTATTCATTTTTCACCTTGTGTAGAAATTAACAAAGTATTTCTTTAACAATTATCCCTTATTATTTGTTAAATTGAATTTAATATCATATATTTTTGTTTTTAAATTTTTGTGTGCGTAGTCCTGGGGATTGAACCTGGGGCATTCTATCTCCAAGCTGCACTCCAAGCTCTTTCTATTTTTCATTTTGAAGCAAAGTCTCACTAAGTTGTTGAGAGCCTATCTAAGTTGCTTAGGTTGGCCATGAACATGCCATACTTCTGTACTGGGATTACAGGTGTGCACCACTATACCTAGCTATGCTTTTAATTTCATCGTGTCATTTTATGTTAGTTATAGGCATTTGCCTTTTCTTTTCTTGTGAATTTGTTGTTGACTGAACTCCTCTTAGTTCGAAGTTCTGAAGCATATATAAATTTAGCAATATACACATTTAGTAATACTTCCTCTATTGTGAAAGAGAAAAATGTTAATTTAGAATTGAAACAGATATAGAAGGAATATATATTAGGTAGGCATTTTCTAGGGCAGCCTGTGATAACCTCTGCTTCTTGATATTCCCACTGTTATAGTAATCCTCCTTCCTTTGGTCAGTTCTAAATGAATGGAATATATCAGAAGTAATGGGATATGACTTTAGAAAACAGGTTATAAAAGTCTGTCATTACAGTCTTGGGGGTTCAGACTTACCATCTCTCTCTATAGCCACTCTCTCCAGAAGCAAGGGACCACAGTGCAGGCAGTCTTATTAGCATGGAGATCTATCTGGGGAGGAACTGTTGTAGCTAACCAACAGCCAATGAAAACCCAAGGCCCTCTTACAGTCACATGAGTGGTTTGGAAGAGGACCCTTTGAAGCCTGCCATCAGTCAGACTCATGATGAGGTTGGGAGCATATTACCTCCCAGTAAAGCCATGAGTTGACTGTGGCCAAAAGAATGATTCCAATATTATATGAGACCTTGAGCCAGAAGCTGTGAGATAATAAAATATTTTATATAATTAGCAATTTATATTTTTCATACTTACCTATCTAACTTATTTTTGGAAGCCCTGGCATAAAACTGTATTTATGCAGCTAGAACTGAGCAAAAAAGGCCTGTTTCAATGAATATTGGGAAAGACCTGATTTTTGTGTAAACGTTCCATATACACAGATAACAAAATTGATGGCCAATACATACCCTAGAATGAAGACAGGAACAGACACTATAAATTAAGAGTTTTGGCATTCAATGATAATTCTCTTACAAGGTCAATTCTCTAATGTATATTTCACTTTAAATAAGAGAAATTTTTTTTAAGATGCTTGCTATTTCTCCTGAAAAAATGCCAAATAGGTTGGCTGTTTTGTTATAAAAAATACAGAATGTACAATATTTTCTTCCTTTTCATTTGCAAAGCTAAAAATACTCATTAAAATTATTTTACCCTTAAAAATTTAAATGGATGAAAATGCATCATTAACTATCCACTAACGATTTAGTGAGATGATAAGGTTTTTGTTTCAGTAGCTCTAATAGGACATAGTCATTAATTAGAGAAATGATAGTCTTTCAAGAATATCATTAGAATGATAAGCTTCTGCTTTCAGCAGAGAGAAGCAAGGAAAGTGAAGTAAACTTAAATTTAATGCAGATTCACAAAGTACTAGAAGTTTAAAAATGTAATAAAAAATATAAACAATGTATTAGAGGTCACTGTATCCCAAACTAGTATGTAGCCTAAGAAAACACAAATAAATATAACATTTTGGAAAAAAAGATTTACACTTGAAATTTGATTCAAAAAAAATCTTGAGAAGCTAGATAACTGTGGATGTCCCTTGTGTTTTAAGTACCTATACACACAGTTTATCTTTAAAATGTGAAAAACATCATTTCCTACCTTCACTGAGAATATTTTTTAAAAGGCAAAGCAATTGCCCTTGCCCACAGTAACATCCTATGGAACAAGAAATTGGGAATACTCTGAAGTGTCATAATTGAAGGAATTCATTATGAGCTGTAAGAGGGAGGAGTCACTTCAGCTTCTCTCAATGTATCCCAGCCCTAAGCACAGTATTATGGTTTGGATGTAAAATGCCCCCACCCAGTCTCATGGGCTAGACAGTGAAACACTGTTCAGAGGTGAAAAGATAGAAGTATGAGGGCTTGGACCTTATCAGAAGATTCATCCACTTATCCATATGATGGATTAATAACTTGAATGCATTTACTGGGTTGTAATTATAGGTAGATGGGATGTGGCTAGAGAAAGTAGATCACTGGAGCACGGCCTTAGGGACTGTCTTTCTTGATCCCTCTCTCTCTCTCTCTCTCTCTCTCTCTCTCTCTCTCTCCCCTTCTTGGCTCTAATGAGCTTAGTCTCCCTGCCATCATGTTGTTTCTGCCTTGGAGCCAGCCAGCCATGGACTGAACCCTTAAAACTATGACCTACCATATGACTCAGCTATATCACTCCTGAGTATCTCCCAGAGGGTGTGAAATCAGGACAATTCACAATATCCAAACTATGAAACCAGTCTAGGTGTCTATCAACAGATGAATGGATTACAGAATTATGGGATATACACAGTGGAATTCTCTCAGTCATAAAAAAAGAACAAATTTATGTTGTTTTCCGGAAAATGGATAGAACTGGAGATATTACTATAAGTGAAATTAGTCACAAAAAGTGAAAGATCAGATATTTCCCTTCATATGTGGAAGCTAAGGAGAAATTGGGATACAAAAGGGACCCTAGACAAAGGAGGAGAAACCTAGTGGAGTGATGGAGGGGGCCTGAGATAGGTAGGTGGGGGGAGAGAAAGTTGATAAAATAAATATTCAATAGTCATGATGTACATAAATAAAATTACCAATGACAATCTCAGTGTTTGAGAGGAGGTTTGCTAAGTGCCGTGTGCATGTATGTATCTATCACTCTAAACTTAATCATGATGTATCACTGCAATGAATAAAAAGAAAATGAGTAACTTAAGTTGTTATTATCAAGTATCTTGATCACAGTGATATATACTGACCAGCACATAGAGCAGACATTCACTTGCAAATTAATAATGAATAGATGGATAGATGGATAAATAGATGCCAAACATTATAAGTTGGGAAGTTACCAGCTACATGCATACATTACTTTCAATTACAATCTTGTTTCAAATAAATATTTCCACTAAAAGCTTTTTTAGCTTTGAATATACTTAATTAATAATGAGACATGAGTTTACATGAATCTTTTAAAGATTATCTACATACATTTTATTTTTGACATTTCTAAAATTTTCCATACCAAGAAGAAACTAACAGTTTTAAATTCCAAATAGAAGCCAAATAGAAGGAGTCTCTGAAATACAAATAGAAGGAGTCTTTGAAATCCAGAGAAAATCTGTGCGACTATATTTAAAAACCAAAATGCCATAGCACAGTTTAGCAAATAATTTGGTAAAAAATCATGTACATTTTACTTATGGTTGAATAATATTAGGGTTGATCATTATGTGTTACATATTATAAGATTATCTCAATGTCAAAGGCAATGTAAAAAGAAAGACTTATAGCTTATGGATAGAAAGATAGAAAGATCAGTACTCCTGGTGTAACATTTTTTTTTAAGAGCTGACTAATCTATAAAATCAGAACTTTAATTGAACTCACCAGAGAGCTGAGGTCATAGGTCTATCAGTACAGCGAAATTATATGAAACACAGAGGAATCCAAAGAAAGATGAGACACAGTGCTTTTAAGGTAGAATATGGGCTAGCATAAGAATTTAAAACCTCTGGGAACCCAGACACAATGAAAATCCTGCTCACCCATAGACTCACGTGCATAGACATTCAGATTATGCTCACAATATAAGAAACATTGATAATGGTTTGAGGCATCCTTCTCTGAGCCTCAGAATCTCAAATTCAGTCTAATTGTGTCCCTGTATCCTGACCTAATCTTAACTCCTACTTCCCATCTCACCCCTCCTTGTTTTATCTTAATGACAACTGGACCTCTCATTATCTTTCTACCAACATCTCAATCCCTACATCACTTTAGAAATCTAAAGGCATGTATAACAGTACACTAGGTTAAAGGAAGGATAAGAAAGTATGATCTGCCATGATTACTATTAATACCAAAATTATCTGAAACCTTCCTTATGTTATTTTAGAACTGATTTCTGTGCAGCTTCTGTTCCTTGATTTTAACAAGGTACTAAAATCATCACCATGTCTAGTAAACCAAGTATCTAGGACCCTGATGCCAAGTGTGAAACATTTTTGCCATTGCCATTATTTTTTTAGAAAGATGGTAGTCATAGATTTCTGCTGTACAGGATATCTAAAGAACATCTGTTCTTTCTTGGTATTTAGGAATCCTTCCTTTTATTCTCTTCTAAAAAAATGCTGATATACTATCTCCAATGTGCTTAGAATTAAAAAATAATAATTGTACATATGTTGATATTTGTAGAAATATATTCATATATTCATGTAATATTATTTGGTCTGTTTTCTTCCCTACACGTCCCCTCACCCCTCACCCAGATCCCCTTCCAATACTCTACTGGTCTTAGACTTTTTCAAACGGGAGGAAATAGAAAACAATTTTAGTCGGCTTCTGGATCTACAATTCAAAATTGTAACTATGTTCTTACCATCAAACATTTCCTGCATTAGAACACATCACAGTATATGCATAAAAGTCATGTATATCTGCATTGATATGCTGCTTACATGGCACAGAATGGCCTATAAAAGAAAAGCCACGTTCCTCCAAATGCCTCTTTCACTCTGGAGGTAACCCAAATTCTCCCTTGAATGTGTATTTCTTACTTTCTTAATACACCTCTCTCTATGTTTCTGACTGACATGGACCAAAAAGATTTTATCCCTCATCTGCTTCTTTATATTAACTATTCTCACATTTTTCTCTTTTTGCTGATCCAAAAGACACACTGCTAACCCTAACACATTGTTGGTGGGATTGCAAATTAATGCCACCACTTTGGAAAACAGTATGGAGGATCCTCAGACGAATGGGAATGAATCTACCTTATGATCCAGCAATACCACTTCTGGGTATCTACCAAAAGAATGGAAACCAAACTATCAGACCAACGCATGAGTATCTATGTTTATAGCTGCCCAATTCACAATTGCCAAACTATGGAAACAGTCAAGATGTCCATCGACAGATGAATGGATTACAAAACTATGGGATATGTACACAATGGAATTTTACTCAGCCATAAAGAATAACAAAATCATGTTATTTGCAGGGAAATGGATGGAACTGGAAAACATTATGTTAAGTGAGATTAGTCAGTCACAAAATGTAAAAAAATTGTATGCTCTCCCTAATATGTGGATGCTAGGGAGAAGATGGGGCATAAGAGGGTCTCCATATGAAAAAGGAGAGACCCTCGATAAGCAACAAAGTTGACTTAATTGAAGGGTAAGGATGGGGGTGGGGGCGGATATCCTAATGCACACCATGTACTTTCACAAATATATCAAGGTCAATCACTAAACTGAACTTGAGAAGGAGGGAGGGCAAGGGTGTGGGGTGGGAATTGGGGAAGGGGTTAAATGGGAAATGTGTGCATATATGCCTTTATCAGCATGTACCTAACAAAGATGTATGATTACAATGCACCAATTATTATAAAAAAAAAAAAAAAGACACACTGGTGTTATGTCTCCAGTCCTTCCACTGTCAGGTCTAGCATGCTGTATCAGTCCTTCTTCACTAAATTATACCCTGTTTCTTGCTCTGTCTCTGGGGATCTAATGATTCAAACTATCCCTTTTACAGCAGGCTTAAGAATCAGAGTATATTACTACTTATAAACTTAGAAAAATATAAATCATACATGTTTCTATGTAATTTGAAGCTCCTATCAATTACTGAGACATGACAGAGAAATTGAGACTAGGAGGAATTTAAAATGGCCACTTGCATCACCTTCTATGATATGGGGTAAGACAAGCAGGGATGTGAGATTTCAGGGACCAAGAGCCCATAAGGTAGCAATTCAAATTAAAGATTGAAATTGGTCAAAAGACATTGGTTTCCCTCAAACTAAATTCTTACCAATCATAAAGGAGCAGTTGGGAAACCTCAAGTAAAGTTTAAAAGTCCATCTCCCAAGAGTTTTTGTGGTTACTTTCTTTTGAGACCCCCCCCATATGGGGGGCTATTTTTTTCTTCTATCTTTCCCTGACTTAAAATAAACTTTTATCTTTCTATACCCTTCATTATTTCTATACCCTTCATTAATACTTGGACTCCATCCATCAAAATCTACTAGACAAGGACCCTATAAGAGAAGACACCCCTGTTTCATTACATATCATTAAAAATATATTAAATATCCTTTTAGGCAAAAACTTACTTCCATATATTCAGCGGTTCTTCATAAATATGCTGATTTAGTCTTTCATATCTTTTTCCCTTTCTTATGTTTATTTCCCTAAGATAGTGCCAATTTGTGGGGTGAGAGATGGAATAGAATCTATCTTATTAGAGCTCATGGAGGTGGAGGAAGCAAACAAGTCTATGTTTGTTATATCTCCAGTGTCCTATGGTTTCTAAAGTGGTAACCAGAGACTTGTGCTAATGATATCTGCTGTTGATAACTGCTGACTCTGTATCATGTGCAAATCTCTTTGTTTAGAAGGACTATGAAAGTCATTAGGGCTTCACTTATGCCTCCACCATATAAGGTTTGGCTATAATCTTGGTTTCCTTCAGCTGGAGGAGCAGTTGGTTATTCTCAACTTTGCTGCAAGAAATTTCTAACCTTCTACATGGCCTTTGTTATTCTTTTAGGTCTAGAACAAAAAATAAATAAAAATAAAAAAGCTGCAACTTAATGCCTTTTCTTTCTAACTTTTTGCACTGCTAAGAAAATAGGGCTGATCACCCAATAGTTCTTCAGGCAAGTCTGGAAGAGTATTATTTTATCCCTGGCTTTCACATTTGGGCCAGGAGTTTGCTGCTCACTGTTATTCTTTCAATATGTCTAACATACCTCATGGCTATAGATGGATATTATCATCCTATATAGTCCGAAATTAAGTGTCATCCATTAAATATTAGCTGTAGCATAATGTTTGTATCCCTTGTGTAACTTTTTTTATGCCATATCAATGCCACACTGGTGGGTTCTTGTGTTCTCCATCAGAAGAATCAGAGGTACTTCTGCAAACAGAAAAGACTTATTTATTGAGGCTTCTTGCTCAAAGCCCTAGAAGGGAACCATAGAATTGACTAATAGAGGGTCAAGATGACTCTCAGGACAAAGCAGAGAACTAGTTTTTATTTAAGTGAGCAGAATTGTTAAGTATGTAGGAGGGGTTAAGGGCTTAGGAATGTTAATTGGCTTTAGGGGTGTTTCAAAAGATTGTTGTTGATTCCTCCTTTTCCTGTGAGGCCACTTTAAGTTCTGAGGCAGGAAAATATGTCAGCCTGGATCCAAATTAGTTTCTATAAGGCTGTCACAACCTGCATAAACATATCTGTTTTGTGACAAGGATGGATTTCTGTAGCTATTGAGAGCACATAAGTGGGAGAAGAAAGCCCAAATCATGGCAATTAGCAGATTGAGGTATGTTTGTAACACTTTTCATCTCAATGTGATATATAATTGCATTGTACCCATAAAAATATATTTTTAAAAAAGTCCATGGGAATTTTCTGTTTCAGGTGATTCCTCAACAGTCTTATCCTTTATGTTGCTTGTAAATTTTTAATATCTAGCATCCTGCCCTGGTGAAGCACCGAATTTCTTTTTTTTTTTTTTAATTTTTTATTGTAGTAATTCGTGCAATAAAGCATACATCTTTGTTAAGTACAAGTTGTTAACAACATATTTGCACACAATTCTCATTTGACCCCTTCCCCAATTCCCACCCCATTCCCTCCCCCTCCCTCCCCCTCAGGTTCACTTCAGTGAGTGACCTTGATATGACTGTCTAAGTACATCATGTGCTTTAGGGTGTCCCTCTGCCCCATGCGTCCACTACAATTAAATCAACTTCTTTGCTTATCAAGGATCTCTCCTTTTCATCTGGAGACCCTCCTATGCCCCATCTTCTCCCTAGCATCCACATATTAGGGAGAACATATGCTTCTTAACTCTTTGAAGCACCGAATTTCTAAAGCTGATAAGCACATACCAATCTTTGAATAGCTAACAAAGTATTAATTAAGGTCCAGAAGTAGATTTGCCCTTTTTACCTATGATAGTCCCTATCCTGGTACCTTTTCTTCTATTCCAAGATAGATGAAAGCCATAGAGAAAAGAGCAAAGGGCTTCTTCTCAGAAATGCAATTCACAAAAGTAGACTAGCCCTCTTCATATATAAAGGCCAAGTTCCTTGGAGCTTAGATACATCTAATGTGTCAAATTTCTGTCTAGGAGAGGAAATGGACACCTTGTTTTTACCACCAAAACAACACACACACACACACACACACACACACCTTGAATTTATGCCTCTAATTTCAAATTTAAAGAAGGAATTCTATTAGTATTTAATAATTATGTTAGTTGTATGAAGTTCATTTCTAAAATATGACTTCAAAAAAGATATGTAAAGAAATCAAACAAGAGTACTCTCTGCCCTCATAGATTATCCTATAGAATTTCTATTTTTCTTTTTTGCTAACCATAAAAATCTTTATTTTGAAAAAAATGATAATAATAGTGCTGGAACTTAAATATTTAGAGTTCATGTTGATTTACAGCTATTAATTTCTGATTTCTTTCCAAGATTTTATCTTTTAAAATAATAGAATAAAAATATCTACATATCAGTCACTTATCATAAATAATGAAGTAATTCAGAAGTGATCAATTTACACTCCATGTTAAAATTGAATAGTTCAAGCCGGGCGTGGTGGCACACGCTTGTAATCCCAGCATTCGGGAGGCTGAGACCGGAGGATCCGGGTTCGCGGCCAGCCTCAGCTACCTAGTAATTTAGGCACTCCGTAATTTAGTGAGACCCGGTTTCAAAATAAAGAATAAAAAATAGGGCTGGAGGTGTAGCTCGGAGGTAAAATGCCCCTGAGTTCAATCCCCAGTACTACAAAAAAAAAAAAAAAACAATGAATAGTTCAGATAATGACAAAAATCTTAATAGAAACAAATTTTTGATGCTTTATTTTAAAGGGTAGTCTAAATAATGAATATTCAATACATCAAGATCAATTCACAATATATTAAGATCAATTCATATGGATGCCCCATCAATGCATGTGGATATTGCATTCTAGTTGTAAATTTATAATTGCCTTCTTAATCCCTACCTTTGGGATTGATAAATATTATAAAAGTAACACAAGAAGCACTAATAATCTCTACAAGGATAGAATATGAGATTGGCAATGTGAAACAAGTGCTTGGCAATGTAAATCCTGTGCTTTGTCTGCCCACAATTGCCTGAATCCGCATGTCTACCTACAGTCAATCATTCATTTTCCACAGAGATGTCAGTAACAAGGGAATAGTTAGTTTTCTACCTCTTACTGTGATTTTTAATTTCTCAAAATAATAAGAAATAAGCTTGGTCAATGCATTTGATGAATACTAATTCTATCCAGGAGATGTTATTAACCTTCTTTCACTGTAAGCCTATCAATATTTGATTCTAAGATGAATAATAGCTTAAATGAGTTTCTCTATGCACTAAAAATAGAACTGGTTGTTAATATTTTTTGAAACACACATTTGTAAAACTACTGCTGGTCTCAAAAACTGAACATGTGGTTGTCACATATGAGACTGTTTTGCTTTCTTGACCAATTAGTAATAACATGTCAACACAAAGAACAAAAGTGTAGAAAACAGTGGCAGTGTTAAACCTTCTAATATAGAAGTACTAAAAGATATTATTAATTTTAAAACTTGGTTAAACACAAATACTTACTTATATGTTGTATTTATCTGTCACAGTATGCTAAATAATGTTGATAAGAAGAAAAGAGCAATGGCTCTGTTGTTATAGCCTATGTAACAAAACATGTGAAACACATATAAGTATCTAATCCTTTATTGGTTGGAGTCTTTAACAGTGTTTGGTGCATAATCTTTCCATTAAATTGAATGTATATCTTTAAAGGATATAATTATATCTTTCTTAGGGAAGTTTAACAATTTAAAAATCTTACCAGTATTTTATTTTTTCATTCTTTTTAAAATGTGAGAGTAAGTAGAAAGTTAAAAATTCAATGAGATTTACACAAAAGTATTTGTGTTAGTAATAAAATATGTGTTAATAAAATTTTGTAAATATTCTATAATTCATGATTTACCTGAAATATACTATGTGTTTCAATTGTGTTAAATTTCTGTGTTATCAATTATATCAAGGTCACTCACTAAACTGAACTTGAGAGGGAGGGAGGGAGAGGGAGTGGGGTGGGAATTGGGGAAGGGGTCAAATGAGAAATGTGTGCACATATGTCGTTATCAATTTGTACCTAACACAGATGTATGCTTACAGTGCACAAATTATTACAATAAAAAAGATTAGATGATAAAAATTTTAATATAATTCCTGGATGATTGCCAAAACTTAATAAATATAAATCAACAGTTGGCTATATGTTAAGTGTTTTCACATGAAATATGTATATAAAAATCACAAATTAATTTAAATTAAAATGTCAGTGTTTAGCACTGAAAATTTGGTAAGCCTAAATTGAACAGATTTGAAATAGCTAATTTACTTTTAGCATGTACACTATTTAAATACTTGCATGTTTTACTTAACTTTAATGATAGAACTTGCTTGGTTGATTTCTTATCTTTGTGTTCTTTCATTAGTCCAAAGTTGCAATTTTCATTTTCCTTTTATACTCCTGTGACAGATTTGCTTCTCTAAAGTATTCCTGAAAATTGGCATAGTGCTGCTTTGAAGAATATACTTTTTTCATCTTTTTTAAAATGGGCGCTCTAACAAATTAGATGCAAAAAAAAATTTTTCTGTGTTACATATGTGTAAAACACGCATAATTCATGCTGAAATTGAATTATAATGAAAACATGAGTTTTCTCATGATAATCATTTTGTTTATAAAATTTGAAAAGTAATCTTCATGCACAGTCATGAGCTAAATAATTCATAATTCAACAAATATCTTCTCCATGTGCGTTATATGCCATATGTTGTGCAAAATATTATTTTTTTTTCAGCAAATGTGTATTGAGCTTCTACAATGTGCCAGACACTATCTAGGAAACAAGGATACATAAATAAACAAAAATATTCTGAAATTTTGGCCCCTATAGTAGTTACATTCATGGGGTTGCCTACACAGACTAAGAAATGCAAAACTTCTTGTGTGAAATTTACAATGTGCAGACGATTAAATAGTCAACACATAATCAACAGGGCAATGTGGGTTGTGATAATTTGAATGAACAAATGGTGTGATATAGAGTAAGGACAAAGCCCATTGTTGGGTAGAGACAGGAAAACATGTTTGAAGTGATAACTCTGTTGTGTGACACACTTTTCAGCTTGCCAAGAACAAGCCTATTTTATATTTTTTCTGACATTTTATGTGAGTAGATTTTGTCCCACTCAGATAATCATGAGTATGAGATAAAAAATAGAGTTAGTTATATATAGATACAATAAGGAATTTTCCCTTTAACATATATATATATATAAATTTTCCCTTTTAAATATAAATATCATATATATTTAAAAGGGAAACATAACATTTTCTGTTATGTTTCTGTTATATTTACTGTTAAAAATTATTAAACAACATTTAATATTCAGAAATCCTAATAACTGAATGACACATTACTTTCTGCTTCAGGGTATTAAGACCCTTTAGAAATGGACATAGTTATGAACACATACATAAAATTTAAGTTATAGAAATACCACTGTTATTACCAATGAGAAGATGAACCACAAAGGAAGCAGAGACCATTTCTAGCAATGGTGGATCACAAATGGATTCACAGAATCATGGAATCTGGATAGTAGATTTGGAAGTAAGTGATGAACAATTATAATTTTTCTTCATGTATTACTTACAAATTTTTTTCTGGGAAAAATATTTTCATAATACCACCCACTAATATTCCTTGAGAATTTCATCTATGCTAAAATGAAAGTAATGTTGGGTTTAGATGTTAACCAAGAGACATTTTAATACATATCCAATTGAAGAGCATCAATTTCTGTACACATAATGTTCATTTTAAATTAACCTCAGTCTGTATTACTTCCTTCTGATTATCCTTAGAGCTATTTTTCATGAGCATTATTAAAAGTTTCCCAAACAACCCAAATATTTTAGATGACACTTGTTTCTCAGTGTTTTCAAAGATGTTTATGACACAACCCATAATTTAAATTGAACATAATTATATTAGCAGGTTGTGTTTTTGGTTTTGGGTGGAATTTTATTTTTTAATTTTTTTTAAGTAGAAATATTCATGCATATTTTATTTAAAATATCAGGTACAATAAAATATTATATAGAATATTTCTCATAAATTTTATATTTATCCAGCTTTTAATTTATTAAATGAATTACAATTTTATTCATACAATTACATACGATTTTCTTTCAAACTATGCTCTTTAAGAAATAGACAGTAGGAAAGTAGACTATTGACTAAGTCTTTAAAGTTTCATCTTCAATGAATATGGACAGAATTCATTTATATTGATGAGTTGGGACTGGTTTAGCTTTCAGTTACTAGACATAAATAATGTGTCTATTTTTCATTAATTTTAGAATATAGAAGGGAATTGTTTGTGACAATCATTATTTCCATAACTTAGCAAAAAGTACAAGTATCTTACTCAACATCTGATGACATTTGAATTAGAATTACCAGAAAACTATTGATAATCAGATTTATAATTTTCCTCTGCAGTTCAATCTAGCACAGATTCAAAGAACAGAAAACATGAAAGGGGAAAATCAAATCAAATAATCATTTAAAAATGTTCATATAAGGTGGACGTGGTGATGCATACTTGTAATTCCAGTACTTGGGAGGCTGAGACTGGAGGATCCAATTTTGTAGCCAGCCTCAGCTACTTAGTGAGGCCCTTCACAATTTAGTGAAGCCCTCTGAAACTTAGTGAGACCCTATTTCAAAATAAAGAATAAAAAATAGGGCTGGGAGTGTACTTTGGAGGTAGAATTCCCCTGGGTTCAATCCCCAGTACTGCAAAAGAAAAAAGAAAAAAAAATCACATAGCAACATATTAAATTTTTTTTTTATTTTTATTCATACATTGTAAGCATACATCTTTGTTAGGTACAAATTGATAACCATATAAGAGCTCACAATTCTCATTTGACCCCTTGCCCGAATTCCCGCCCCACTCCCTTGCCCTCCCTCCCTCTCCAGTTCAGTTTAGTGAATGACCTTGATATACATTAGTGTGCCCCCTCCCCCCGTCCAACCCCTAGA
>PVLC010025188.1:0-23921 GCA_004027655.1 Graphiurus murinus
ATGGGAGAATTACTCCCTCCTCTTGGGCTTCTGGAGGGAGGTTGACATTGGTCATGAATAGCTGTGGGGAGGGACAGTGGGCTTGTGGGAGGCTGTCTAAGCACAGGGTTCAGGCTGTGCTCATTGGATCTGAGTTTCTATAAGTCCTCTAGTGCTATTTCAGTCAGTGGATAGGAGCAAAGTCTAGAGTAGAGGTTACGAATCAGAGGTTTGTGGGCCAGTCTTGACCTATAGACCGGTGCTGCATTAGTCACACAGTATTTTTAAAATTAAATTTTGTTGCCATATTTAAAAAATAGAAATATACTTTAAGTGTTAAATTTTGGCTTTCTAGCTTTTTGTGGAAAAGGGGACTATTGAGCATTTTGGGGACCACCCAGGCAATCAGTTGGAGTTGGGCAGCAGCTTCTGCCTTTGAACAGGACACATGGACGCTCAGTGTGATCAGGAGCAGCACACCCAGGGGATGCACTCTGTCTACAGGCAGTCAGAAGGTCCCGCCGGAGACAGGGAAGGGCTCCTGTTCAGAGTGACGGGCCAGGCTTGGCTCAGGGTAGGAATGGTCTCTGGGACTGGCAGAAAGAGGCAATTGTTTGCCTCCAATTTGCTGCCTCTAGGCCATGCGTCATTCTCGCTCCTACCACCAGAAGCCAAGAGCCCTGTAGCCCAGGATATCTCAGCCAAGCTGGGCAGGTCTCTGCCTGCCCCCCAGTCCAGAGGACATGTGCATACTCTAAGCTGTCGATGGATTGCATCAGTGCAGTGCAGAGGAATCGAGTGTCTACAAACAGCATGAAGCAGATTTCAAGCAGGCGACAGCATGTGCTCCTAACTCAAGATCTGGAGCTGGGAACTCAAAGGATCTCAAGTTCTGCCCCCACTAAGCTCAGCAAACACCTGAGTGGGAGTTCAGGCTCAAATGTGCCCCATGACCTGAACTCATAATTTGTCAAGAAATTTTTCCCATTTAAAAGTTTGAAAAAGTTACTATATGATATTAATTATACAAAACCCAAGAACTGAACTGTATCTCTGCATGATCACAGCTTTGTAAATTATGTATACACATAACAAAGACAACCAAAGGACTGAGAGGACACAGTGAAAACTTACGGGCACAAAAATAACTTGGTCAAATTCAGGAAGGTCTTTAAAATCCCAGAGGGGTAAATAACAAGCTACCATACTCCAAAATATGCCAAATCATAACATCCACCTGTATGGCACATGCAAACCAGTGCTGGATACCCTGCTCACAGCATACAAGAAGGAACTTTCAGAATAAACAGATACAAGGGGAAACTGAGCTTAAGGCTTCTTTAAAAGCCTAAAATGCCATCCAGGGGATAGTGCTGAGGGACAACCAGCCTCTCCCCAGCTGGTGCCGGGCACCGACTGCAGACTCCTTAACAGAGAGTCTGAGGACAGAGCAGGAACACTGCCACAGGGAGATGCAGAGCTGTCCGGAAGAGAAGCCAGGCTGGCGGGCAGATAACTCAGGCACTACAATGCAGCTATTCTCTGTGGTTACCAGCACCACCTTCCTGAAACATCAGCCTTCTGACATTTTTCTCACGTGTGCCCTTCCACATTCAAATTTTTGTGGTCTCTTTTTGGATTATTTACAACACTCCATCATCTTTCTCCTTTCTCTTTCCCACCCCAAAACCACACCTTGTACAGACTTGAAAATACAATCTAGTGAGATGTTTTATGCTTTCCTGTCATTTGAAATTTTTTTCTCTCATTCTATTTTCTTTCTGAGTCTTCAAAAGAAAGATTCAATAAAAAAAAAAAAAAAGCGTTCCATTGCCCCTCAGATTTTCAGGGAACATCATAAGCAAAAGAAAAGGCATACAATCTAAAAAAAAAAAAAAATTAAATTGAGCCAAAAATAGTATAACTTATTAATCAGTAATGAAAAAGTAAACTAACAACAATTTCTAAGCTATCAAAATTAGTTTTTTATGAAGACATATGCATAGGAATACTGACTTGATTTGCTTTCTTTTTTTCTAAGTTCTTCAAATGTACTCAAACAAAACGAGTAAACGCTGGAGCTAAGATGTTATCTTAAGACCAACCATAAAACGCAAAGCCTGTGTTCATTACTATACTGTCAAGAAACAGCTGAATCTTAGGCTGATCACCATAATTTTAAAAGTTGGAGTTTTTTGGAAAAAAGATTATAAGAAATTATCTAATTGACTCTACTCATTTTAAAGGAATGACTTTTGTTCTTCAAATAATTAGTGATCATCTTTTATGTACCAAATACCATATCAGAAGCTACAAAGCAAGCTGGGCATGGTGAGGCACGCTTGTAATCCCAGTACTTGGGAGGCTGAGACTGGAGGATCCAGGTTCGCAGCCAGCATCAGTTATTTAGTGAGGCTCTCCACAACTCAGTGAGACCCTATTTCAAAAAGTAAATAATAAAAAAAAAAATAGGACTGTGGGAGTAGTTCAGAGGTAGAATGCCCCTGGGTTCAATCTCCAGTACTGCAAAAACAAAGGCTACAAAGCATATACACAAAAATTTCAGGCATGGTATAATTTTCTAAATAAGTGAAAATGCAAGAATGATTGAAGTGGAGATAATCTGGTAACAGATTCAATTTTGAAAATCTTCTTAGGTTCACAACAGATTCTGAAAAGACTTTTGATAGAAACTCCACACCCCTTTGTAGTAACTGCAGCTCATTACTTACAATACAGTAAAATCATTCAGAAGAATGGTTAAGTCACTAATAAATATATAAGTGATAGTAAAGATAACTATAGAAAAATTTAAAAAAGAAAAAGTCACTATATGATATCAATCATACAAAGCCTGAGAACTGAGCTCCATCTCTGTATGATCTCAGCTTCACAAATTATGTTCACATATGAACACAATCAAAAGAAAACAAGAAGGGGCAGAAAATAAGCTAACAGAGCTGGGTGTGGTAGTGCACACTGTAATCCCAGTACTCAGGAGGCTGAGACTGGAGGATCGCAGGTTCAATGACAGCCTCAGCAACTTAGTAAGGTTCTCAGCAACCTGGTGAGAGACTGTTTCCAAATAAGAAATAAAATTGGTCTGGGGATGTAGCTTGGAGGTAGAATGCCTCTGGGTTCAATTCCCAGTACCAAAAAAAAAAAAAAAAAAAAAAAAAAAAAAAAAAAAAAAAAGAAAAGAAAGAAAAGCTGACAAATAGACTTCTAAAGCCCCAGATGCCACCAGCACCCTGTGAGGGTGACATAGCCAGCCAGAGCTCACAGTACCAGCCCTGGAGAAAGTGCCGCCTTGGAAACTGTCTAACCAGCCTGACAGGTTATTCAGCTCAGGCCAGCCCTTCCCCACCCTCAACGTTCAGGCTGGTTTCACTTGCTGTCTAAACACTGCACACTGAGCTGCCAGTCCCACCTCTAGGCAGGAAGGGAAAGTAAGCAGCGACCACAGAAAGGGACCTGAACACAGGAGCTGCTTGGAGCCCCGTGCCCTCCCACCCACCTGGCCTTACCTGTTGAAGCATTTCTTCAGCAGCATTGAGTTTCACCTGGTGTCCTTCCAGACACACTTCTAGGTCCCGAATCTTCTCTCCCTGGGCTTCCACTTGATCTGTGAGGACACTGACCTGTTCCAGGAAATAAAGCAACAGTGGCAGATCAGGGGCTGTGGGAGGCAGCCAGGTGTCCCCACTGTAGGTGAGCAGGAAAAAAACTGACTCTTAGATGCCAGGGGCAGCTTTTCATTAGGTGAGTAGAGGGGGTGAGTGGGTTCTGGACGAAGGTCACTCTGGTTGGATTCTTACCTTACCAGGGAGTCTCTGGTAATACCCCAGTGATGTTGGTCATATTCCTGTTCTTGACAGATGCAAGAGAAAAGCACCCAGCAGCCACAAGAGCTGCCTCTTGGCTGGACTGCTGCTCCTTATTCCTCTAATAGGGCAGTGCGACCTCGAGGCATTTCTTGGTTGGCTTGCCAGGGCTTCTGCCACCTCATGTAGAAGAGCAATCCAAACCTCTATGGGAACCAACCAATGACCTTACCTCTCTCATAAGGGTGTGAGGACTGCTCACCTATCAGGCGAGTGTTTTGAAGCAATTAAAGAATGTAGGACATAAAGGGCATGTATTAGCACTGACAAAACTTGGCTCCAGAAAGGTTTTTGTGCTTCACAGGCCAAAACATGACTCTAAGTCAAACATATACAGAAGCCACATAGCACATATGTGGCAGGAGAAAAAGTCATTTTTCTGAGGTACCTTGAGACATTAATTACATTCTTGGAAATATTAATTAACAAAAAGTCATTTAAAGTAAGTCATTCAAATTATGAATGTCCTAAATACATCCTCCAAGGGTTTTCATAGCCCTTTTTATTAGCAAGCTGCCCCAGGATCCTTTTTCTTTATTAAGAGATAGCTTGTTAGGTACAGTGGGGCACACCAGTAACCCCAGTTACTAGGGAGGCTGAGGCAAGAAGGACTGCAAGTTCGAGGCCAGCCTGGGCAACTTAGTGAGATTCTGTCTAAATAAATAAATAAATAAATAAATAAATAAATAAATAAATAAATAAATCCATACAGCCATACATACATAGAGCTGAGGATGTAGTTTAATGGTAGAGTGCCCCTGGGTTCAGTCGGGGGTGGGGGGGTAGGAGAGGAAGAGAGATAGAAATAGAGATAGAGATAGAGATAGAGAGAAGAAGGAGGAGGAGGAGGATGAGGAGGAGGAGGAGGAGGAGGAAGGGAAGGAGAGAAGAAATAAGATTGAGCATGCAAGCTCAAAGCAGAAAAATGAAGCGAGAGAATGGGTGACTTTTCCAAAGTAAGGAAATCAACTGCTGGCAAATTGAGTTCCTTTTGGTTAGAGTCATTGTTGTTCATGAACAGATTATCCTAAATTATTTCTAAGTCTGTAATGGAATGATAGATGGAGCATGAAAGAGTTCGTGTGAGATCATTTACTAGTGCTTAAATAAACTTCATGAATTATTAAGTTCCTTTTAGAAAAGAATGAATCTAAATTAATATGGCTACTTTAAGTCTTCCATTTTTATGTTCCCAAATATTGAATTAATTATTAAAACATTCCTAAAGTTGATGCATGGTGTGCTAGCATTTAAATTTTAATAAAAAAATGAGCTCCTTCTGTTAAGTTGGTCCAACAACAAATCTTTTTGTGTATCTGTATGTTTAGTTAAAAATAAAACACACTATCAGCAGTCCTAGTCTTTTCAACTATTAACTCCACTTTCAAAAGAATGGGATTCTGGTGGTGTGTTCTGCTCTGTGGGGTCCAGAGTTTCTGTTTGGGAGGGATACTTCATGGTTAATCCCATTATGAAGATAAACATCTATATGGCTGCACCATGCCTTGGGACCCTGTGCTGGGGCATCCTGAGGAATAAAATATAGTTTTTAGCTATAGTTTCTATAGCTCATGATGTACAGCTTCACACAAGATTATAGACACGTGGGGTTACAAGGCCTTATGAACCACAATGCTAACTCTAAGGACTATGAATGAAGAGGTGGAAAAATATATATAATGTGACCTTCACTCAATAAAAACAAATATTTTTGAGCCCCTATTTCATACAAGGTATAATTTTAGGTATAGAGAGATACAGAAATGGGGGTGAGGAAAGGATGAAAATCCTAGCCTTAAAAGAATTACATTATATTGAAGATAAAGAGATTTTATTTTGTTTTCAATCAGTCAAGGAAATAGTATTTTGTTGTATGTGACTGGTCTTGTTTTTCTATAGATAGATTCAGAAAAACATTCTGGGCCAAGGGCTTCAATTAATTCAGTCTGGCTAAACTGCCATGTGAATTAAGCAAGAGGCTGTGCCCCTGAGGATCTGTCTAACCAGCTCCACGGGCTATTAGAGACAAGAACAGGAGCGAGCACGCAAGAGCTGCTCCCTGTCTGTCCACGAGCTCCGGGAAGCACAGAAACCACAAGGGTCAACTTCTGACATTATAGGTAAGTAGCTTTCCAGTTTGGATAGATTACTTAAACAAGAACTGTTCAAGAACTTGGAATTTAAAAAAAAAAATCCACGATGTGACAGAGTATTATTACATAGGACTTCTCTATTAAATTGTAATCCTGTCTAAATGGGAATGTGTTATCTCAACCATGAAGGGTCCTGGCTCAGAAGTTTGCAATTTCATACCGTTTGCTGCACAATTCTAAATTGGATACTCTCTCATTAATCTTGTCACTGGGAGGGAGTTTCAAATTACACATCCCTCAAAACATCTGTGCTATAAAATCTGGCCCCTGCTACCTCTCTGAAGGTGGCTCCCACCCATTTCTCTCCAGCAGGGACTCGCGCCACAATGGCCCCTTGCTGTTCTTCCCACATACTCAGCACACGCCTGCCTCAGTGTGTGGGCTGGACTGACCATGGCCGCCTCCTCTGCCTGGGATACACTTCTCCAGGTATCTATCTGCATGGCTCCCTTCTCAGCTCCCACCTGCCAGGGAGGGCTTCCCTGACTGCACAGGCCTTTCCATAGTACTTATCAACGCTGGAAAATTAGACACATTAATTTGTTGATTATTAACACTTCCCCACTCCTCTGCCTCTCTCTCTTAGAAGTTCTACAGGAACAGAGAGTCAGTTATTTTTCACTATATCCCCGGTGTCTACAACCAGAGTCTGGGAGACAAGTTGCAGGTACTCAATTATCTATAATGAGTGAACTATTTTCAAATCAATGAAGTAAACAAAAGAACAAAAGTAGAATACAAAATCATATATTTGGTATGAGCTCAATTATTTTAAATAGAGGCAGTGTGGAGGGGGCACTGGGGGAAAGGCCAAAATGTTAATTTGCTTTTTAAAAGTCTTTTAAAATTTCCAAAGTTTCTAAAATCATTTATTAATCTTATGTTCATAACATAAAACTAAAAAATAATGTAGAAGGAAATAAAAAACAACCTTAGTGTTCCAGACTAAGGCCCACAATCTGGGGTGGGGGCCCCTATCTGTCCCCTCCTCCATTCCACTACTAGTCTTACTCACCACCCTTCAAGTTTACAAGGAGCTGAGATTAGGACATCCATCTGTATATCCTCCAAATCATCAGTTAATATCTGATGCATACCAGACCTTGAGTAAATGCTTGCTAAATTGACTTTGCTGTGACGCATTAGAAGCTACACAGCAAAGAGCTCCTGCTTTAACAATAGCCTTCCTGTAAGAATGCCTAACTTTATATCCTACCAAGGAACTCAAACTTTCAGAAATGAAAAAGTTTCTTTAGCTCTCTTTCTCCATGAGAGTTTAAGAGTTCTCCTCTTGGAAGCAAGAGAGCCATCAAAGGCTTAGCCAATGTTACCAGCTTCAGGGGATTTGGCATCAAAGTCATCAGCCTAGATCCAGCTTCAGATGCTTTGGACTTGATTCTGTTAGTGTTCACCCTTAGGCCTAAATCACTCGTGGCTGCTTTATTAGTGACAGGAGGATGTGTTTTATCTCCCATACAAGACTCATGGGCTCCTGGAGGACAGGGCCCTTTTTTCATTCTTTGCCCCCAGTAATCACCCTGAGCACAGGGCTTTCAGTGTGTAGATACAGGTGCTTGGATAAATACATGATTGAATTCACAACACCCCAACGCCAAGTCCAGAGTTATATTATACCCCTAGTTACTTTCTATTTTATTTCAGGAAAAGCTTACTTGAAAAACATATACTTTTGGATCTGAAAAATTCCAACAGAGAAAACCTCTGTACTTGCTTCCCTCTCATTTGGAGAAGATACAGAGATGCAGGTGACAAGTCAACTGGCTCCCAGCCAAAAGAACTCACCTGTAATATGAGGGACTCCTTATCTCCTTCTAGACGTGCTAGACGTTCCTGGTAGGTCTCATTACTGGCAGCACCGTGGTGATTTACCTGGGACTAAAGAGGAGGAAAAGAATACACTTACAAGACTGGAAGAAAATTACCCACTTCCAAAGGGAGTATCTAATGTATGCAATTTATGAGGACAGTTTCACTGATTATACGTGCAAAACCATTCACCAAAACAGGAAACCACAGATTGCAAAACCACTACAAAGAGGACCAGACCACATGCCATTGGAAGGTGTGCCTTGGAAATCGGTGTAACAACCTCCAATGACCTCACCCTTGGACAGGAGGGCTTCCATGGAGCTCCAGACCAGTCGTGCTTAACTTGACTGCATGTGCTGGGTCTGGCTCAGCTAAAAGCACAGCCCACCAAAGGCACTTGACAGTGAGGATCCACTCTTTGAGGAGACCAGGAAGCTGGTATCACTCACCAAGGAATTATGTGGGAGCCACTTCTGCACAGATCCTAGTAACTTCTGTACCAGGGTTCTCCAGACCAAGGCATACCTTGGCACAGGTATGAACATCACAGGGAGGTGGAGAATGGGGGGGTGCCAACTGCAAGGCCCTTTATCTTCTTACACATCCCTTCCCAACAACCCCAGCCCTGAGAGGGATCTGGCAGCCAGGTTAGCAGACCTGGTTTCTACAGCACTACACCTGCGAGAAGCAAGCTACATTGAAGCTTTTTTTTTTTGCGGTACTGGGGATTGAACTCAGGGGCATTCTACCTCCGAGCTATACTCCCAGCCCTATTTTTTTATTCTTTATTTTGAAACCGAGTCTCACTAAGTTGCGGAGTGCCTCACTAGGTAGCTGAGGCTGGCCACGAACCCGGATCCTCCGGTCTCAGCCTCCCGAATGCTGGGATTACAAGCGTGCACCACCACGCCCGGCTCACATTGAAGCATCTTAAAAAGAACCTAAGTAACAGCAAGAGGATCTCAAAGAGCTAAGCAAAGGGAAATGCAAAGTAGCCAGAAAATGCAGAGCAGAGGAAAGGGAGAGGATATAAAATGGCAAAGGAAAGGCAGAATCTTATAAAATGCCCTGAGCTAGACACAGGAGTTGTCACTTTCTAGGGTGTGTCTAACCTGGTTTGGGGCAGGGAGGAGAGGAAGAGTTGCTAATGGCACTGAGTGTGCCCCAATACCACCAATGTTCACTTCCTCCATGTCAAATGGAAGGCCGAAACCAGGGCCCACAACAGGTCACCTGGAAGGTTGGTAGTCTGAAAATGTAAATTTCATTGCTAAATGGGGACGGACGCTATTATCCAGATAATCTGGGCTGGCCCAGTGATATCAATGCTTCAATATTCAGGAGGCAGGTGTTTATCACCCCAGAGCAAAGTCACGATTGTGCAGAGGGCAGGTCAGAGAGGCCCAGGGTTGGCTGCCTTGTCCAGAGCCCATTTTCCTACATTTAAACTTTGGGAGTAGACTCTCCAACCTCTCTTCATGAGAAAGGGCACCTTCTTACTCCCCTCATCCCACCCTCTCCCATGGCACTGCCTAGGTGAAGACAGGTGACAGCCATTCCCAGCCCTAGAACAGAAATGGAGAACAAACATTCTGCATTCACTAGTAAGAGAAGCCTTGGCTGCTTGTTGGAGGTGCAATGGGCGGTGGGGCCCAGGAGCATTTCCCAGGGTGGTGGTGCCAGGCGCCCTGGAGATGGCCCATGGTGCCTGCTGCCACACACCACCCGCCCTTATACTCCAGCCTTGCTCAAGCCTGTGTCTTGTCCATTGTTACAGAGGCTCTTTCATGCCACAGACAAAGGGCCTTCATAAACTCAGATGACTTCTTTGCCCATGGCAGTTTATTGTTTTTACACTAACTAATATTCTAAGAGCTCTCACATGGTCAAATTCTATGACTAGCATCTAAGAATATATCATAAATTCTATTTTCTCAGATCCTGGCAAGGAAAAACAGGAAGACGATTTTTTTTAAATCTATAGGTTTTCAGAGGGAGAAACAATTTTTATTAACAGGTCAAATTCTACTTTGTTAAAGAACTTACAATGATAATTTTTAGTGGGCAGAAAGAAAGAGACCCAAGCATACAAGTGATACTCGGCACATCAGGCCCCAGAGCCAAAGTATGTATGGGACTACCCGGCACTGGGTACACAACTTGTCCAGCAGGAAGTGGAGGAGAGAAGACCAAAGTGCAGACCCTTCCACACGACTCCAGCAAGCCATCACACCCACTGTGCTGTGTTTAGGCGGCTTGAAATATGTCCCTGTAGTCAGTCAGTGCTTATAATTTTATATTGCTTTGGCATCTATTTTTAAATATAAGTTTAAAGTTCTCATACCAGAAGCAGGGTTCTTTTACCCTTGACACAGTTTCCAATACTGTAACTCACCAGAATGGCTCCAACCGGAGACCCAGAATAATTCAGAAGCACCTCTTCTACGTAGTAGTTTGGGGTCCCTCCTTTCTCACCCTTTCTTTGAAAGGAACCATTCAGACATTTGCCTGCAAACTTAAAGTGACCACCTCTTGAACCTAAAGCTTGTTTTCTTTAAACTCACCAATTAAAGCTCTTCATGAAAAACCAGCTTGGATAACAACCTGGGCACAGTAAAGATGTTGGTCCATGAAGTTCCTCTCTTTCTTCCTATCTTTCCTCCCTGACCTCAGTGTGTTTCCCTCAGGTGTGCATGTTACCCCTCCACACACCGGGGGGGGGGGCTTTAAATTTTCACATTGTGTAATTGAAACTTTGCTTGCAATCCAACCCCTGATGGTGAGACCCATGCAGGTGCCTTTCTGTTTGGGCCTCTGATGGCTGCTGGTGGCTGCTGGGGACAATAGCTACCAATTAAGTTGATAATGAGTGATAATAAAAGGTCTACCCATACAATCACCCAAAGGGGCAACTATTTGTACTAATTGACCCAGAAATAAAGAGAAAAAAGTAAGAGTCATAAATTCATTTAAGAGATAACATGTGTGCCACAGCATTCACACGCTGTAAGTAGATAAAAAACATCTGGATCCTGCCAGAAGTGGTGACACACGCTTGTAATTCCAGCACTTGGGAGGCTGAGACAGGAGGATCACAGGTTCACAGTCAGCCTCAGCAACTTAGTGAGACTCTCTGCAACTTAATGAGTCCCTGTTTCAAAAAAAGAATAAAATAGGGTTGGGGGTGTAGCTCAGAGGTAGAATGCCCTTGGGTTCCATCCCCAGTATCACAAAACAAACAAAAAAATTCTTTTTTGAATCCTCTCTAGCAGCCAAAAGAAGAAGAGAAGCACCATCAGTTAAAAAAATGCATGTATTAGTAAGGGAAAAATCAAGTTGCCTGGGAGAGGCATGACTATTCCTGGACAAGAGAGAAACTGCTCTTGTTTTCACAGAGGGAGACTGTATAACGGAATCAACAACATCTATGAAAACACGCTTAAAGTAAACAGAGCCTAGTAAAAAGCATTGCTTTTGTGTGATGCCTGCAAAATAGGTCAAAGGTTAATGGATAATAAGGGCCAAAGGCCAAAGCAATTCTATGACACCAATATGATATGGTCCAAGTACAGTGCTGCTGATGAATATCAAGTACTTACATAGCACTCAACACATGCCAGACACTGCTGAGAGCACTTTATGTATATTAACACATTTAATCCTTCCCATGATCTCAGGAGATAAATGTGATTTCTAGTCCCATTCTACAGATGAAGGAACTAAGGTACAAAGTATCTCAATAAAGCACAAATGGATAATTTTCTCAAGTTACTAGATAGTTAAGTAGTATGCTTTCTGTTGTTATAGTTTAATTAAAGGGATAGATCAAGTTTAAGTCTTATTTGTTTTATATCTTGGGATAATAGGGATTATTCACTTAAGGTTGGAAAATGTCTTTTTAATTTTGGGGGGTACTGGGAATTGAACTCAGGAACATTCTACCTCTCAATGTTTTGAAACAGGGTCTTGTTGAATTGCTGAGGCTGACCTTGAACCTGTGATCCCCCTGTTTTGGCTTCCTGAGTACTGGGATTACAGGTTTGCACTACCACACTTGACTTGAGAAATGTCTTTAACAGGGGAGTGGTTAAATAAACAATAGTTCATCTATAATATGGGCAATTTGTTGCATTTTAAAACATGAGGTAGATTTTTATGGATATCATAGAAACATAAGACACTGGATTTTAAAAAAAGCAAGATGCAAAAGAACCATAGAGCATGATACTAGAAAATAATACAACACTGTACTTATTTACATACCTATGAAAATAAATACAAAGTGTCTAGAAGGTTACCTGGCAGCCTTTTAATACTGTCATTTTGTGGGGAAGTGTCTGATCTATGGAAAATCTGGCCTATGGTCAAGGGAGATTGGCGTTTCTTACAAAAATATATTATCTCGAACGTTCAAAATACAGAACTGAAACCAGATTACCATAGTAATGCATACATATCTATGTTTATAGCTGCAAAATTCATAATTGCCAAACTACGGAACCGGTGGAGATGTCCATCAACAGGTGATTGGATTACAAAATTATGGGATATATACACAATGGAATTCTATTCAGCAGTAAGAACAAAATCATGTCATTTGCATGGAAATAGATGGAACTGGAATATATTATGCTAAATAGATTAGTCAGTCACAAAAAGTGAAAGGTTGGATGTTTTCCCTCATATGTGGAAGCTGGGGAGAAATTGGGACACAAGAGGGACTCCAGACAAAGGAGGAGAAACCTTAATAGAGTGAAGGAGGGGACCTACGGGAAGCAAGAGTGGGGAGGAACACTTGAGGAGGGAAACACTTCAATGATCATGATGTACATACACAAATTTATCAAAGCCAATCACTGTGTTGTATATGGGAAGGTGGGGAGAAAGAGAGTTAGGTGGGAACTCGGGGAGGGCTTACCGAGTGCTGTGTGCATGTATGCGTTTATCACCCTGAACTTCATCACAATGTATGATTGCAATGCACCAATAAAAAATTTAAAAATACATTTTAAAATCTAGAAACACTATCTGAGGACATAGAACAGTGGCTCCTGGCACTTTCCCCTCCCAACAATCACACTGGCCCTCTGGACAGTGGAACTCAGAGCCGAGAGGGTGCTCCTCCCCTAAATTGCTGTCCTGGGGAAACAGCACCCTCCCCTCAAACAGCTTGCTCTCCAGCAAGCTTCTGAAAGGTCCTAAACAGCAGTGAAATGGAGATAGATGGAAGTCCATATCCATCCTTGGCTTTTGGTGAGGTGTACAGCTATTTGTTCACCTTCTAGATAAGACCTGCATCTTAAGAAAACTGCTGCACCTCTTAGATGAGCACAGGCTACAGTAAAACGCCATCTCTGCCTGGAGAAGAATCTAGAAAGCATCAGAGAACAGGGCCAAGAAGAGGGTTATTTTGGAATGATCTTTGTGAATGCCAGTATTCATTAGCCAAAGGCAAGAATTTGCATTTTGATGAATAAATGTTGCTCCTTAGACTACTAACTGGCCAACAAATCCATCACATTCTGATGACATTCATGCATTATAAAACAGCTCCATCATCAGGGCATTAACAAGCCACCTGGTTATCAAAATGTGATTCCAAGTTATTGAGCGACATGTTTTAAGAGATGGAGTTAGATCAAAGCTCTGTTTTGTTGTACTTTTTATTTACTACAAAAGAGCTTGCTTTGTCAGAGGGAACACCCTTCCTTAATTCTAACAATAGAATTACAATGGAAGTCTTGGATCAACACTGGGATCTCACATCCAGGTCCCTGATGACTCCAGGTTTAGGAGACTCTGAAAAGTCTTGTCTGTATTCTCTATTGGGTGGCAGAGCAGTAGCCAGCTGCTCATGCATGAAATCAAGAGGAGAGAACCATGCCCACATTCCATGAAGGGGAAGAAAGCCAAGTAGGATTTTAAAGAATGCTACATCCTAACTATTTCTTCCTGCTATGGGATAGCAAGTGAATTTAAAGTACAATTCTACCCTCTTCTACCCTGTTAAGGATGTTCATACCACAGATGAACAGGCTAGACCTATCCAATGGATGACTGATGTACTAAGCTGTGCTATATATGCGTTTGATCAAATTTTCTTGTATTTTGTGTTGACAATTATTGCTACAAAAGTGATACAGGGAAAATTCAGTCTTCTCAATAGATTTTCTATGGTCAGGAGTGTTCCTGATACTATAATTCAGGTTAGTTACCTAAAAATATTGTGAGGGTCATGTGATATGTATACCCCATGGAGATGAAACTTTGACAGCAGACTGACATTTCCATATTCTTCTTGCATTTTGATTGAAGAATGCCATAGTGAAACATACTACCTCTTTTGTGTCACAGAACTGAATCAGAACAAGAAGTTCTTGAGTATATCTCATCAAGAATTTGGAAACTTTAGCTAAGATTATTTTGGTAGAGATAAAAATGGTTTTGTCTCAAAGCTTAGCTCTCAAGAGCTTGGGCAAAGTCTGGGATACAAGGACTTTATCCTTTAAAACCCAATTCTCTTAGAGGCAAATATAAAACACAGACCAGAATTGCCATGGCAAGATGTTCCCTAAGCCTTGAGAATGATGCTCCCTAATGTCCTCAGGAACAGTTATAACACAGTTTCTTGACTTTTACAGGTCATTTTATGGGTCCTTTCTCTATAAGACTCAAATTGCTATCACTGCTAGGGTATGCAGGTTAACACATGGCTTGAACATTTAGGAGCCTAAGATGGGACTGATTCCTAAGCCAATCCTAAGTGAGATGTAGATGTAGCAACCATGCCGGTGCTCTATGGTTGGGGATCTTGGAGTTGATCATGGTAGTTAATCTGTCTCTGTAATTGGCCAAGCAGTCAGAGGATGGACAGAGGGATATATGTGGCCAGGAAGGACAGACAGGGATGACTTGCAAGATTCCAGCAAGGACAGTGTCTACAAAAAGGGAAGCTTGGTCTCCCCAACTTAAATGGAGTACTATCCCCACCTCTCCCATCTCTCCTCTGGATCAGCCCACGAGGAGCTTGCTCTTGATAAGTTCCTTGTGTGCAAAGAGTTGGATATTGGTAGGCTCAAAAAAGAAAGCAGGTTTCCACATCTTAGGGGACATTGCATTTTTATAAGTGATGACATTATCAATGTATATTTGACTCAAAAAGAAACTTTATAAAGTTGTGGAAAACCGCAGACTAGTCAACTTCACCCTTATTCTTTTGCTAAGGGAAAGAAACGAAGGAAACTTTTCATCTCCAGCCACCTAACTAAGGTTTAGCTGGTTGGAATCTTTCCTCTGAATGTTAATATTTATTTTAATTATTTAATTATGCAGTGCTGGGGATTGGGCCTAAGGCCTTGCACATGCTAAGCAAGCACTCTACCACTGAGCTACATCCCCAGCCCCTCTCTGAATTTTTATGCTTGACAGCAGAGCATGGTATTGGTGGTGCAGGGAGGTTTTGAGGTTGTCAGCAACTACATCCTCCTCTACATGAAAGGAGCTGGTTTGTAGCAGAGTTAGCATGAAGCCAAAGTGCACAGAAAAGAAAATGTAAAAGCCAAGAAATTGATGGGTGGCATTCTCCTCCCTAGTGCATACTGTCTAAAGGCAGAGCTATATCCTGACCCCTTCCTGCTGGTCCCCTCTGGGCTTGGCTAGTTCAAACTGAGTTTCTATTATTTGTAACAAATGTCTTGACTCATGCATTTGTCTCAAAGGGTGATCACCTGACTGAAATTTACTCCTTTGGAAAGAGACTGGCAGGAAAGAATTCTTGCTATTTGGGTATAGTTCTGAATTACAAAGGAATTCTGTTTGCCATTGCTTGATTTGCTTGAGCTGGAAATTTTAAAGACAGGGTTGTCAGTTTTAAGCCAATTATAGTTAAATCTAGGATTATCATCAAGGGCTAATAGGAATCTACCTTGTGGCTCAGGGTGTGTCTGTGTGGGATGTACTGGGATAAGAAGGGCACCCTGTCTCTTTGTGTGTGTAATGGGTGGCTTTCTATCCACCACCTGCTTGCCTCCATTCTTATTTCCCATGTAGAACAAGAAGGTTATTACAGGTAATGAATACAAGAGGCAACAGGCCCAGGCAGGCTCTTAGGCATCAACTAGGGTGGAGTGGGAGAGGATGCATGATAAGAAGAAATAAGGTAAAAGAAAACAAGAAATAAGTAGGAGCTAAAATCTAAAAGATATAAAGATGAAAGGGGAAATGAAAAAACAAAGGATAAATAAGAACATAAACATATCTAACAACTATTTAAGTTATATTGAGAACAATTATAGGTCATCCACAGCTGTACAGATTCCAGGTCTGAGTGTTGGAGGCTTAGAGCTGCCATTTTCCTGTTCCCACTCTTTGCCTGGTTGTGCTTCAAGACAGGGATGCCTGGGGACAATGCTGTGATGCTTCCATATTCATGTATAGAATTCTTACAGCATCCCCCTCCCCAAGGCCTGGCCTTCTCTATAGTCAGAGGACAGACCTAGAATACTAAGGAGGCCAGGGCTGCACCTAAACGTGTAATCTCAGGTAGGTCATCTCATCTCAGGCTTCCAATGCTTTCAACAGAGAAAAAATGTATAAACCACAGAGCAACAGAGAGGGCAATTAGGTCTACATGAAAAGGTATGGGAATAAAAGTACAGAATGCTTTTTATAGTAAGATGCTCTAATAATTCCTCAGTGCTCTAAACTGTGTTTGAATGATCATAATAATATGGAAATTATTTAAATGGCTTTGTCTGAGCTCAATGACTAAGGTTCAGTTAGAAGTAATTCATGTCTTCCACTGAGAGTTTTAATTAACTCATTCTTCTTGTGCAAGACAACAAGAGAGGCAATATTTCTGATCAGAACATCTAAGAAATATCTATAAAGATCTGTACAAACAACCCAAGGGAACAATAACCAAATTGCTTTCAGGCTGGAAAGAAAAATTTACAAAGCCTGAGTAACAACACAGAACCCAGTTAGCTAAATATTCCTGGAATCATGCCTTTGGCACACACAGCTAACGATGTGTTCACTTTTCCATTGTCCCTGAAAAGGTGCCCATGTTTTTGGGTCATATCTTCATAGCCATAATTTTTTCCTTCTTTAAAGTATTTTGTGTGTGTGTGTGTGTTTGCCTGGTACTGGGGATTGAAGCCAGAGGCATTCAACATCTGAGCTACATCACCAGCCTCTCTCTATATATATAACTTGTTGTTGTTTTGTTTTGAAACAGAGTCTTGCTAGGCTGTTGAGGGTCCTGCTGCTTGCTGAGGCTGCCCTTGAACCTACAATCCTCTTGTCTCACTCAGCCTCCCAAGTACAGGAATTACATCAACACATCCAGCTCCATGTAAGCATTTTAACATGTGCAGTAAGTACTATGTGCTACATATATGTCTATAATGAATATATTAATAATTTATATAGCTAGTAACAACCAATTGCAAAGGAAACATTGAATTTTTATTTCTGTCCCAATCTAGAAGTTAGGATAAATCTCAGTTGTATTTTCCAACTAAATCAACCCCTATCCACCTCCTCAAAGCCATCACTCTTTGACTATTATAGCATGGCCAAAGGATAGCCATGTTGGACTGTCCACAGAGTTTTGATGGGGCATGAGTGTTTAATGCCATGGCTGGGGGCCATGCAGAATTCCAGGAGCATGACTCCTTTATAACCTGTCTTATGTCTGCCAAGAGAACACACCCTTCATACAATGCTCTGGTATACCCTCAGGGATGCTGGGGGAGGGCAATTCTGCATCATTTCCTGGCTGACTTGTCCCAGGAGACCTTCTGTCAGTACTATACTTTACTGAACTTGGTGACAGAGCTGGTTCCAGATCAGTTAGATGGGGCGAGGGAGAGGTCACAAGGAGGGTGTCATTGGTATACAAATAAAGAATGTGAGAAGATTCTAAGACAGATCCCCAGTGGTGATAGCTGTAGCTATCTTGTTGGTTTTCAGAGCCAATATTTGTTTTTCAGAGCTCCTGCTTGGGGTCCTCCTATCACATCTTCCCTCTTTTCTTGATATCAAGGTCTGTAGTCTTGGCTAGGTAGAGAGTCACATTTCTTTCAGTGCTTCCTACAAGCTGTGAATTTTAGTTCCTTCAGGATCCTTGCCATGGTATACACACTGTTTAAAGTGACAAGAATGCATTGAATTACATGATAGATCTTTGTTTGTAAATATGCTGAGATTTTGAGCACAACACTGGGTAAGCCTTGGCTCTGTTAAGTCTTAGATGACAATTCCTTCTTTAGCTGCATATACTTTTGGCTAAATAAGAAGACAAAAGGAAGTGTGTAGTATTTCCAGGCTACATAATCAAGGGAATCTTATCAAATCCCGAATATCAATGGCAAATAAGCCATGCTTGACAGACTCAGGACTTCAGAGGAGTTGTCAAAGTCACTAAGGTTAGACCTCAAGCTCAGAAGCACCACTTACATGCAAGCCTTATAGAAACCTAGAACATACAGACTTTAAAAATAAAGGGACCTACCTAAGTAAAGGTAAGTGGATCACAGAGGCTATAGTCAATTCCTCCTACATGGCTTAGGTTACCCATCACCAAGGGAGTCAAACAGTATGAGTGTAAGCAGGTCCTTGTAAATAGTAAGACCTGCCTCACATTCTTTGGTTAAGGACTCAGGGCTTCCTGACAGTTATTATAAACCCACTGCTCCTAAGACAAGTTCTGCTTTTTCTAGGCAAAGAAGAGTCTAGCTAATCTACTCTCTTTGGCATGGAGTTAAAGAAATTTCTTCCAACTGCAGGGTGAACAAAGTGCAATCAGATCTTTAGCTACCTGGAGTCCAACAAGAGAGATCCTATCCTGACCTTGACTCTGCTGCCCTCCTCTTGGTTTAAATTATATATAAAGGGAGGTGAAGTGTTGCTGGTGGGATTATCATTATAGGTTACCCAATAATCTGAATGCCCATGTTCAGAGAAGAACAAAGCGGAGTTCATAAATAGTGAATTAAACAGCTTCTTGGTTGACCAAGGTTCATGGCATCATACTTCATGCATTTATTAGATGGCTTGAATATTCCTGAACACCTATTAGATATACCAAGTACCATCAGAGAGAGTTGTGTGTATACCAACTTCAGAGGCATAGGGGACAGATGAATAAATTTTATCTTCAAAAGAGAGACTTTATAGTGGAGACACCACTTCAGACTGAGTCTGAAGGCTATAAAGGAATTCTTTGGAAATAGTCTTCTCAGTAGGAATAGGGTATCCATGAAGCCACGGCAGTCACTACCCTTCTGACATTCTGGTCTTCTAGAACTGATACAACAAACAAAGGCTATCTCAAAGACAGTCCATAAGCTCTTCAATCAAAGGGTTGGGTAAAGCTTCTAACTATACTTTCTAAGGAGCTAGATCTGGAGTGAGAAGAATCATTTGATTTACCAAGGTCCTTTACCAAAATTATAGCCATGGCTAACCTTAGTTACTGCTAAATTCTTTTTCGTCAGGTGGCTGGAAACATAAGGAGCTTACAGCACTGGGCTATAGAAGTTAAATTTGTATGTGTGCCAATATCCTGTGAAGGGACGATATTAAAACCAGGAGGAGAGTAAGAGGAGACTCTTTGAAGAGTTTCCTCACCTTGCCCATTCCAATAGACACAGTGACTCATTATTATTGAAAACACCTTCAGAGAGAATAGTATCACTGGGTGTTAGAGTTGGGGGTGGAGTGGGCACTGTGACTATTTTAGCTCACCTGGAGTCATTGGTGTTAATTGCCTGGTATCTCTTAGACTGCCTACTATTAATTTCCAAAGTTGGCGATACTGAAGGCAGCTGGGGGACACTAGATCATCTGGGGGCAGTGGGCAGTATTAATCTTAGGTACAATTGCAGGGGCATTGAATAAAACTCAAAGGGGAAGTGGAAGCACCCAGGGGGGCACCAAGTAATTTTTTTTTCCCTGTAGGGGAGTTGGTAAGCCAATAAGGTTTGGGAATCTGTGGTTCTAGACTTTTAAAACATGAAGTCAATAATAAAATAGGCAGAAAGATTCATAGCTGGAGAATATGGAATTAGGTGAAGGACAAAGTGAGGAGCTGTTCCTTTAGTCATAAGAATGTCAGCAATCGCCGGGCGTGGTGGCACGCTTGTCATCCCAGCATTCAGGAGGCTGAGACCGGAAGATCCGGGTTCGCGGCCAGCCTCAGCTACCTAGTGAGGCACTCTGCAACTTAGTGAGACTCGGTTTCAAAATAAAGAATAAAAAATAGGGCTGGGGGTATAGCTTGGAGGTAGAATGCCCCTGAGTTCAATCCCCAATACCGAAAAAAAAAAAAAAAAACCCAAAACAAAGAATGTCAGCAATCCTACAGGAAGAACTTGGGGGAAAAATGGATGAGAAAGGTTGCTTAGAAGCTAGATGTAGCAAGGACATTATAGGAAGGAAGACAAAAACAGTGTGCAGTAGGTTTGGAAGTGACAGGCAAGGAGTAGCAATGGCGAGTTTTTAGCCCCTCTTTCAAGAATTTAATGGTGAAAAGAAGGAAAGTTAGGAGGCAGCATGAAGGGGCAAGCACACCGTCAAAGATAGTTTTGATTTGTTTTTTCCCTAATTACTGAGGAGAGACTTTTTCTTCCAAGGGAGTCAGGAAGAAGTTGAAAAGAAAATTAGAGGAACAGGAAGAGTTAGAAAAGGGCTGGGCCAAGAGGACAGGACACTGAGATAGCCTTCACTAAGGGGAGGGACTCTTGCACTGTGAAAGGGAAGGGAGTTAAAAAGTAATAAGTGTGAACATAGTTACATTTTGTGGTGAAGAGAAGGGAAGATGAAAGAATCATCTGAATTTGTTTTTTTTTTTTTTTTCTCTTCAACAAAAGAGGTAGTGCCATCAGTTGAGAAGGAAGTATAAGGTAGAGACAAATGGAAAAGCATAAAAAAAATTGCTACAGCGGGTGGAAGAGAAGAATGCAGGAATAAGGCAAAATCTCCAAGCACTGTTGCCAGCCCACAAAACGACCAATGGCTATGCTGCTCTGGAGTACCCCCATGACCTTTGTATGATAACCCTTGTATGATGCCATTTCATTAAATCCCACTGAGTAAAAGAGGCCCTGGGGTATTTTTTCAAGGAGCTGGCAGACAGGAGTCAGATGTATGGGGGCAGAGGATCAGGGATGGCAGAATTCTAGCTCCTAGCTATGATGGGCAGACATGTTGGATGTACTGGGTAGAAATGGGAGGTCCCTATAGGAAAGTGTGGATGGCTGGAGCTCTTGAGGAACCTTACCCACTGTAGCTCTCTGCACGGGCCTGGAAAACCTCTCTGCTCAAAATCAAGGCTGGGTACATGGCTCTGGAGTAACCAGAGGTTGTCAATTGTGATCAACATCATCTTCATAACTAACATTTATGATGTGCTTTCTAAGTACTTTACATATGTTCAATTATTTACATATGTTCAGTTATTTATTGTACAATCCAGCAAACTGAATCATGGGAAGGTTAATCATCCAAGGTCAACAAAAGATGGGATATGATCTGTGCTCTTAACCAGTAATGGTAGCTTTCTTCCAGCCTCCACTGTGGTCTAATAAGAGCACAAGGCAAATCAGAGACCTGTGTCTATTTGTCTTTGCAGAAGTTCTGGCCCAAGCAGCCAGGCTGTAAGAGCAACAATAGAATAAAGTCTCATAGCAGCAGCTTTAGCTCATTCCATGTTCTGCTGCAGAACCCAGGCCAATTGCATGGCACATGTATGGAAATTCCATTCTCCTTATGACTTTGGGTTGGAATTTGGCTTAAACACAGCTAGTAACCAGAGGACAGTGTGACAGCACTGAGATTTCTGCTCTTAGGAAAATGAACTCCTACTGGGAGATATTTTTAGAGGATTTTTCATGGCTGTGTAGGTTGCCACTATCCTCATGCACAGGATAGGTATGAGCTATTGGTGAGTCAGAAACCATACAGCTGAGGGGGCTGAGGCCTTCTCAGTATTTGTGTCAGGAATTACCTTGTGATTAGGCTTTGTCTACTAGAAGAATGAACTGGAGGATCAGTCCTGGTCAGCATTTATTCAGCAACCAGAGCCAACTTGACCAGAGAGCAGTCAATGGCCTCTGGTTACCCGTGGTGGGCCAGGCTGCAGCTACTTCTTCTAGGTTCTTAATTTGCTTGGTTTGAGACTTTGACCCAGAATGTGGGAAGAAGCCTAGAGCTGCAGGACTGAATGTCCTAAGATGCACTTCTAGAGGAGAACCAAATCATCCCCACCTGTTCCCCTTTCAATTTCTGCTTCCTGGTAATGGCCAATAGCATTTAACAACAAACATGTTATTGAATGTTTCCTCCATGCATGGCACTACGCTAAGCATTTTACATGCATTAACTTTACTTGATCCTCACAAAACCTCTATGTGGCAGGTACAATGATCTTATTTTTTAGATGAGAAAGTCCAGGCTTTTGAGGTAATTTACCTAAGATCACAAACTTGGTAAATGTGGCATGCCAGGATTTTAATCCAGGCCTCACTCCAAACTTCACGTTCTTCACTATAATAGTACATGCTATCCCATTCCTCAAAGACCCTGAAGCAATGTTTCTTTTCTGAGCAAATATTTCTCCTCCAGCTCTGTGCCTCTCTGAACATCATTCCCTTTCCCTGAGGCAATACCTTTGTGTGGTGGTCAAAGGGCAAGGCTCTTATCCTGTGTACCAGCTCACATATCCTCCAGGCAGCCCTGCTTCTAGAACCCCTCTCCTCTGTGCAGAAGAATGAACGGGATAGTGTTTCCACCTTCTAAAACATCAGTTCAGAGAAACTTGCTATCCACAAGGAAGCATGTTAGAAGGCCTGAGTAAGCCAGGCAGATGGGACATGCTGGAGACCTGGGCTAGGGGAGCCCACTGGAGAGATGGGGCCAGCAACAGAACTGTGGGAGATGGAGAAGCCCAATGGAATCAGATGAGGGGGGTGGAAATTAGAAGGGAAGAGGGCATCAGGGATAAAAGCTCAGAAAAGAGAGTGTGCATACTTGGGAGCTCATTGAGGTAGATATAGAAGATGAAGCCAAAAAGGTAAGTTGAGGCTGGGTGAGAGAGGTCTCAAAGGCCACACAAGTAGAAGAACCTCAGCTTTATCTTCCAAACTAAGAGTGAGTTCTAGTGCTCATGATCAGAGTCGCAAGGTGAAAAGGAATTTTTTAAAAGAAAATGTTAAAAATTCTGGCAGGAATATTTAAAGAACAGGGATCATTCTCTGATCACACTGTTTATGACACGTTCAACACTTTTTGTTTTGCTTCTTGAATGCTCCTTAAAGTTTTAGAAGTAGAAGAAAGGTATCTGTCTGGCAATGAGTTGTCTTGGGGGTACTAAAGTCTTCCAGCTTAGAGCTCCCCCCAGCAAACTTCCAGCTGGCCATAGGAGCTGGAGCTCACAGCCTGCATGTCAGGACAGACAGGACCTTCTTAACTTGCATCACTTGCAGAATTAGTGTCTCCACAGACAGAACTTCTCCTCCATGAGGTATAGAGGCATGATACCTGCCCAGGGGCTGGGACAAGACTCCCACAACCTCGGGCACACGGTGGGTGGAAGAACTTCCCAGTCAGTTAAAAGCTTCCTTTTGGAAATGAGAAAAATAAAAACTAATGGGAAATATGCTTCTCACCTAATTTCCCCAAGTGAGGCTTTTTAAAACCTTAAGATACTGTGAACCTTTGCCAAAGCGTTTGGTCATCTCAGCATGCTCTCTGGTGGCTATGATGTCCCCTTCCCTGGCTAAACAGGGTCTGAGCAGAGACAGGATTTCTGCCGGGGTCTAAGCCAGTCATTTTCTACATATTTGGCCAAAGAGCTTAAGAAAGACCTGGACTGAGGGAACAGGGTTCAAAACCAGGCTGCACCACCAATAGCTAAGACACTAATAACCATATGAGGTTCTTAGCCTCCCTTGGGCTTTGCTAAATGAGGGGTTTGTATTAGTTGATTCTTACAAGCTTTCAGCCCCATAATTGTGTTCAGCTCCCTCGGTTTTCCCCAAACAGCTTTCTATGTACCACATCACAGCTAGAG